>JABUQX010080293.1:0-2500 GCA_015478945.1 Trachelipus rathkii
GTATACTGTACTATATATATATTATATTATATATATATAATATTATTTATATATATTATACAATAATATTTTCCTAAACTGTAGCATTAGCATCGATTCTGCAGGCGTCGAGGCTTTCATGGATTTTACTAAAATCTTGAACGAAATAAGACCTTTATGGGTGGACACGGGTGTCAAAAATTTCAGAAGGGAGGCCGAATGATTTAGGTGAGGACTTTAAATTAGCAATAGACTGCTGGAAGCGAACTAACACCAGACACCTCTCACCAAGGACATCTTCCCTTTCAGCATAGCCGAATTTGTTGAACTTGTTCATAAAATTTAATACACCCTAGTTCTGGTGCTGTAGAGCGAATATTTAGTACTGGTGGGACTATTTGAGGGCAATAGATGTTCGAGCCTTAATGCTTTTTATTTGAGCGCAATCTTTTTGAAAGGTAATCATGGATCTCTTGTTCTTTGACGAGACATCTGAGTTGAAGAGGAAATCTTGAGTTTTGTAATATTCATTCGTATTTTCCATATATATATTATAAATGAATGCTTTTGTAAGGATATTCTATTTAGTATTTAATATTAAAAACTTTTGTGAAGTCGCACATTATTAGGTGGAGACGTGCGGACGTGCGGACGTGCGGACTTGCGAAAAGGGGAGGTTTGATGGTCTGAATAGGTGCGGAAGAGCGCTAGCGGGCTACGTTTTCTCGAGGTGCGGAGGTGCGCTAGCGGACTCCCCCTAAATGAGCGGGTGCCCACCATCTGATATATATATATATATATATATATATAATATATATATATATTATATATACTACTATATATATTATATATATATTATTATATATATATATATATACTATATATATATATAATATTATATATATATATATATTATATATTATATTCACCAGTTTTAAAATTTCCCGCTAATTTTTTGGTTTTCTGGGTCTATTTTTGAACATTCTGGGACCATCGCTTCAGAGTGTAATGCATATCAATCTTCTGTTTGGTTCTTTTCAGAGAGAGAAATTTACTTCCACGAAGGAACGCGTAGAATGAAATTAATCTCTAGTAAGATGATAACTAGTCAATAGAATTAATTCACTTTGACTAGTAATATATATACAGTATTATATATATTATATTCTATATATATAATATATATATATATATATTTATATATATATATATATCTATATATAATATATACTATATATATATATATTTATATATTATATTTTTATATATATATATAATTATTATAATATATAATTATATATATTATATATATATAATATATATATAGCTATATATATCATAATATATATAATTATATATATATATATATATATATATAATATATTTATATATATATATAATATATATTATATTATATATATATATATATATATAATATATATATATATATATATATATATATATATATATATATATATATATATATATATATATTTTTATATATATATTTAAATATATATAAAAAATAAATTTTTATATTTCTATTTATATATATAAAATATATATATATATATATTATATATATTATATATTATATATATATTATATAAATAGAATAAATATATATATATACTATATAATATATATATATATATATATATATATATTAAAAACACAAAAATCAGAGACATTAAGAACCACATGAAACCATCAAGGACTCTCCAAATTAGTAATGAAAATTCCTCATCCTTGCATATTGTTTTTATCTTCTTTTTTTTTCGGGAAACATAAATATTTCATTTTTCTATATAAGATACTAAAATGAACGGAGATGTATGAAAATTAAATAATTTGGGAAAACTTGAAAAATATATGACATGAATATAATAAGTATTATATTAAAATTACTCAAATGTTTTAATATTGCATATTTAGTTCCCTTCTAGAAATTTATATTTATTTACTTACACAGTATACAGACTTTTTCAGTGTACATTCAACGTTTTACATAGCTGCTTCCTCTTTTTTTTACATTTTAAAAAGAGACCAGTTGTCTTGCAATATATTTCAATAAATATTAACTTTCTACTTTTTAAGAAAATTTTAGTGCTAGACTGAATGTTCTTTTTCATTAATCTAAGAAACTTTACTGTAAACTACCATAGGTTAATATTTCAAAAGAGAGCAGAGAGCATCGTCATTTTTAAATGGTATATTGAAATTCTCGCACTCATTAGGCTTAATTTTAAGAAATTTATACTCTCCACAAAACTTTTGGACTTAATTTCACAATTCTTGAATGATGCTTACAAAAATACATAGATCTCATTATGCCAGGTCCACGTGCACAGGACATTTAATAATTGGAATGTCTTTATGGAAGAACATGTTCTCATAATGTGTTTACTAATTTTGACAATATACTGTTGATATATAGAGCAACATAAAACAGTAGTAGAGAAACTAAAAAGATACAAAATAAATATAAGGTAAATACAATATTCTGTTTTATTTGAATTTT
>JABUQX010080293.1:25000-53018 GCA_015478945.1 Trachelipus rathkii
ATAATAAAATATCTTACATCTATAAGTTATAAAATTTTGAAATCGTAGCCTAAATACCATTGAGGGGTTTTAAATCATGCTAAGGTAAATGTAATTAAGAAATATCTGAATTTCTCAGATATTGACACGAAAGAGTTATAGTAGCTCTCATGAAATGAAATATTAATATTTAAGTACCAAATATTTCTCTGTACAGTTAACAATCTCTTAACATCTTTGATTCATTACAACTAAAATTGTTAATATGAAGATAACATGGAATTTTCTTATAATTTAAATTAATCATTTTAAATTTGTTTTAAACCTTCTCTGCATATTCAGATTGACTCATACTAATGTAGTCTTCTTTAAATTTAAGCTCTATACCTATAAACATTTGTTACTGACTTATTAAATCTTTCATTTTAAAAATATTTTAAACTGCCGTTTTAAAATTGCATAAAATATTAACAGTATTATTAGCAAATATATATAGCATCATAAACCTAAATAATTAGCATATCATAAATCCTTTTCAAATTTTGTTTCAATGTGTAAAAATTTGATCCACACTTCTCTACCATTCTAAACGCATCTTGTCCTATCACACAATTAGTCCTTATTATTGACCGTACCTATTCAACCAACATACAGCCATATATCTTCCCACAACACTCAATAAATCCACAGTTCCCCTTACCCTTACCCTTCATATATACAATTACTGCTCTTCTCAACCTTTCCGAACTATATATCCTCACTACCTTGTACAAAAACTCAAATCCATTCAATCACCATCTCGTTCCTACCAATCTGATCTTTCACAAGTAACACCTATGCTGCACGATGCCTATTCTTCAACATCCTCACCCTACAATTTCTCCTATAAACCCATCCCAAAAATACCTTATGCACCACAAAATCACACACATTCACTATCACCTCTTCATACTACCAATGTTATACAGATTTTCCAGGTCAAATCTCTCTCAATCCATTTCATCAATACGAAATAAGCACATCCTATTCATATCTTATGGCAGATTCCATTCTCTCATTATTAATCTTCGCGGCTTCTTCAAGAAAAGGCCCCTATCCCTTTAAGTGACCATTCATCCTTCTACCTAACTGTTCATTAGCTCAATTTCCTCCTAAGTATAACTTTAGGCTTCCTATTTATTCGTTTATTAAATTCAAACACCTTCTTTAGACGCTCATTCATTGCTTAAGCACTTCACCACGCCTCTTTTGGCTTCTAGCCACTCATCACCTCTCTTCCACCATCACTAGGTGAATTCTTACTTCCTACTTTAGCACACACAAATACTTCTCTTGCACTATTAGATTCGTTAATCTTTTCACATTCAAAATATTTATTTACAAACTCTCATTAAATACTATTCCTACTAATAAACTTCACTGTTATTCTTCCTACTTCCTCTCTACTCTTTCCTCTCACGAGGAATAAATGTATAACTAAGATGCAGGGGTGTCATAAGAATTCTTAGGACGTTATTTGCAAATGTTAAATGGATAAATGAGCTTTAGGCTATGTGTTACGGGCCATATGAAGGAATATTGAGATTATTATGATGTGACACATTAAAAGCAGAATGATTGGATATTATAGGGTAATATGGGAGAGTGTTAGAATCGGACGACAGACAAAAAACATCGATGTGTCAGTATAAAGTATTGTAGTAAAGACGGAATATAAACGTACAAATAGAAAATATGGCATAAATAGAATAATAGCTGTTTTGCATCTGATTATAGCCTTACTAGGGATGAACCTCATACAAATTCACATAGTACCAATAGTCGAAATTCATGGATTTGCCCTACAACCTATATAGCCAATTTTTTAGTATATGAGAGTCAATGGAGAAAGGAAGGGAAAAGGAGGATCTTCACAAGGGTATGGTATTCTTTACTTAGCATTATTTGGTCGTAGTTGCCGCACCCCATCCCAGCTTCTTGGAATCAATGTTTAGCTGATGGATATGATGAAGAGAAGAGAGAGAGAGAGAGAAAGAAAGAGAACGAGAAAGAGAGAGAGGAGAAGAGAAAGAAAGAAGGAGAGAGAGAAAAGAAGCAGAGAAAAAGAGACAAATGACAGAGAGAGAATGATTCTTAAACAAAAGACTCTATCAATTTTCTATTTATTATATTTATTCACTCTTTATACAAGATAATTAAAATAAAAATGCAAAAATATACATTGATAATAATAAAGGCCGAAACATTAATTTCGTGCTCTTTTCCGGTTATTCTCTTAATATCATTCATTAATATAAATCAGAGATTCTCACCAAATGCAAACAGCAAAGGCAATCAAAATTCTAATGGAACGAAGTCCATGTAAATGGCCACCATAATTATCTTACCTCGTTTCAAAAAAAGGGAAATTCTACCAAATCGTCCCCTGAATTTTCAATGGAAAGACTCTGCTTTTAATAATTATTGCGATGACGAATATATATTACTATTAGTAAATAAATTTTTTAATAATGTAAATAAAAAAAAAAAATATATCAGAAAATAAATTAATATATACTATAATATATATTATATACATATACTATATATATACATAATAAAATATATATTAATATATAATATAATATAAATATATAATATTGTATTTTTAATATATAAATAATATAAACTATAAAATAATAAATGAAAAAGTAATCGTAAATGACTCTCGATTTGCTCACTAAACATTTAGTTCTTTTTATCTCTAAATTTTAATATACTTATACTATATAATATTATATACATATATTATAATACTATATACTATATATATATATAACTATATAATATAATATTATAATAATATATATATATATAATGAAAACATTTTATTATCAATAATTTTTATCAATGAAGAAGTTGGAAGGAATTATCGATTTTCAATTAACTAATACAAAATTTAAAGCTTTTATTTTTTAATGCAAGTTTTTTTTTTCCAATTTTAATTTTTTTTTTAAATCGGAGCGATTTATTAACTTGTCGATTTCTTGCTTTACAGGAGCAAGATTCAGATAGCCAACATTCCAGTAGACAGGAAGTTTCAACACCCGAAGCTAAATTTATGTTTGATGTCAACAAGGACACCAAAACACCTGATGTGTCATATAAAGATCTCAAAGAATTATCTCCACAAAATATAGAAACAATGGAAGAAAATATTCACAAAAGTAATCAATCATCTGAGATAAATATGGAGTCATCAATTGATGGCGAACAATCTACATCTTTAAGTCACTTTCCAGAGCCTCAGTCAATTTCTCTTGACAACTCTAACAATAATTACGAGTCAAATACAAAAGAAAAAGCGACATTGTCAGATAGTGAATTCTCACTTCAAAGGAACAATTATAACTCCTCGGAAAAATGTGATAAATATGAAGACATAAATAATTTGAATCTCGGCACAAATTTTCCTACAGTTTGTCTCGAAAGATAACACTATATGCATGTATCTGTGTGAATCGTTACACAAATGTGCCCCATGATTGACTACTAGTAGCTAAACAATTACTGACAGTAACGTTTTAAAAACCTCTTCCTCTCCCCTCCAAATGTAAATTAGAGAAGTGACCTAGAATATAGTAATAATATAAGTCGAGTTCTCATACAAAGCACACCAAATTAGCTAGATTCCTTAGTTCCATATTCTTTCAATTTCGCAAAATCCGTCTATGAGACTCTAAAGCATACTCTTTTTTATCTCTATTATGCTAACTCAAGTATGTCAACACCCTCATGTACACACTCCAATAAAAGATAAACACATAGACAGCACATTTATTCTATTAATGCTAATAACGCTTATCATAGGATGCACTAGATTCTCTGCAAGGGAAATTTTGATTTTATAGGATGCATGTCTAGACCTTACTGTTTTACATTAAACTACAATTCTTCTTAATAAATGCCTTTAATTTATAAAAACCCTCGCTCCAGTATTAATTTGCAGATCTAGCATTTATATGATATTACAGATATATTATATTCGAGGCCTCTTTTATAATTTTCTATGACTGAACACACAATCTTGCACCCAACATTAAGTATTAACGCATAAACATGGATCAAAGTATGAAAGAAAAAAAAAAAAAAAACCTCAATCAAGGACTATCACCCTCAAATCAACCATTCACATTTAAAACCATCCCAAAAAACAAAGTCATTGATAAACAACCAATATTGAGTATTAATGAACGGAATGTTTTATACTATGGACTACGCGCTCACAACCTGCGCTTGATTCCAAAAGAACACGATGTAACCGTGGCATCCGGTCCTATTTCTCCTGCCTCCAGACAACCACATAAGAGGAGACTACTCATGGATCCCCGTAATTTGGTCCATGCTCTGACACAAGCCCATCCTCCTCTGCTTTGCACACTCCGTGCATGCTCTCCCCTCAACTGCATATACACAAACACACTCCTTCATCTGGTTCTTTTCTGAGAACCTACTTCTCTGGAGTTTCCCAAGCGCCATTGAGGGTTCTGAAACCCTCACATATCAAGTGCATACGTCCTTATAATACTTATATAAGACACCGACTATGGATCCCATATGTGTTTCTTGTAGCCTAGATTCAACTCTTCTGGCTTCTTCGACTTGGCGGCTCCGGCTCAGAGTTATACGGCAAGCGTTGAGTCAAGCTCAGGCTCTTAATTTATCCTTCTTCTACTATGCACTCTTGTCTTTTCGTTATCTAACAAACCTTTCCGACTTGTGGGTGCTCGGCGCCCTATCATGGACGGAGCGGGCCCTGAAACTGCACACAGGAAATGACACCGTGACCAGTCTTATTGGCGAAGTAAGGTTTAAGGAGTATACTTCAACTTAAAAACTCTCCTATATGAGGGGGAGAAAGGGGGTTATAAGACTTGCTCACCTAACCCTTCGCTACAACACACTCAAGAATCGGTCAACGCTGACCTTTGACCGCCCAAGCGTCAAATTCTAAGCGGACGTTAGGGAAATTCCAAATCAGTCTACCGTGACGTTTATGTCTTTCCGGTTCCAGAAACCTCAGAAAAGCGCCTCGCTTACCCCGGATAAGCCCCTTTTTTGACGTCTTCAAGCGTCATAAACGATTATTGAAATTCAGAATAAACGTTTGCGGGAATTTTGCGGGTAAACGCGGAGGGAAAGGCGGGTTTCGAACCCTAAATTGTGGTTCGAGTCTCAAACTGTTGGATCGATGGATCCTAAAAGTCGAAGTCAGAATACGGGAAAAGATATACACTCTGGTATTATAGATGAATCTTCAATGCCAAATAAGCGCCAAATCTGATTTGGCGCCTTTTGTGGCACTTTTTTGTCTACTGTTTAATTGTGGCGTTTTACTATAAAACGCTAAACTAGTCGATCGAATGTGGTAATGCAAATATAAAGTAAAGAGCCGACTAGCTCACAATAATACCGTGCCGCGTTATCGTGCCATAGAATGGAAAGAGAAAGAGCTACAAAAACAGCTTTCTGGAGATGGGTAATGTGTCTGGCTCCTCGCTTACGAGGTCATAGGCAGGGCCCAAAACCAGATGGGGACAGTCAGTAGTTGTGAGTTTGGGCCCTCGACTTACTAATATTTTTACCCTAAGGGCTATGCTTATGCGACGAGACCTGAGCACTGGTGTGATCACCATTAAGCAGACCTTTTATCTTTCCGGTGAATTGTATATTGAATCAGGTGCTTCGGTGATCACTCGAGAAAAGTGGAGCTGATGAGAAAGAAAAGGAGAAATAGGAGGAGTGTAGGTGATTTGGTAGCCATGTAGTTGGCAGAAGGTAGCAATTTGATTTGTTTCTGTGACTGAAACATAAGGAAGACATTAGGGAAGTCGGTGAAAAGATGAGTGTATGCGGTAAAATGTTGTGGTGTGCTGGTTGCCAAATGAAGTGAAGAATGTTAGTAGTGAGCAAGAGAAGTATGAATGATAAGAAGTGGTCTAAACGCCTAAGGAAAGATGAGAATATGTCAATAGAAATTGCGTGGAAGAAAAGAAGATTGATGCAGTAACGCAGTGTTAAAAAAGTAAAACAAATCGAGGCGTTGGTTAGAAAAGTCCGTGCATAAAAAAGAAAATGATAAAGAGGATGTTCTCCAAATTAAGAAAATCTGTACTCATAAATAGGTATAAGAAGGGATAAAATGAAAACCCCATAAACCTAAAAGGAGGGAGTTAGTTTGCATAACAGTAGAGTAAAAATTTGAATAAATAGAGGTAAAGTCCAATATGCAATATTTCGAGTAATGTAGTATAAAAAGATATAAAAGAAATAATCTCAACATAGGGGACGATGGATACCAAATTTCCAACTGGTAATGTTAAACGACACCAAAGCTTGTAAGAAAGAGTGTCCAGGTGGCGGGACAATCATTACAAGCCCGAAGATTTAATGAATGGGGGAACGAGAACATATCATTGATGAGCACCACTACTGGTTGTTTTATAAAATGAACAATAACTCACAATATGCAGAAAAATTCCCATAACATTTTGACTAATAGTGAAGAGGATAAGGAGAAGCAATAGGTATGTTATGAGAGTTAGACTATAGGTGATTAAAAGGTCATAATGAATCAATTAGGTATCAGTGCGTTGGAAGAGGATAACAACTTCATCACAGGAGGAGGATAATACACGTAGGGAAGATTGAAAGACTTTGCATAGTAGATACAGATATCAGGGTTCAGCACAGAGGTAAATACTGGAGAAAAGAATTTAACTTGAGTCACAGTGAAACAAAAGATTGGATGGCGAGATGTGAATTGATTTGGTATATCGAGATAGCGTTTTAGCCAATTGTAACCATAAGAGTTTGTATGGATGAGGTATTAATACAAAAATTGAAAAGAAACAGATAGAAGTAGGAATTTTATTGGGGAATTGTCATTCCCTCGCGTACCTCCGAAGGGATTTTGGAGGAGACAGGTGAGGATAGAGGATAAGGATTAAGGGAGGATAGCAGAGAGTGACCGTACACACCTTATTCAAGGCAGCGTTATCAAACCATATTTAGTCTCTACCTTAGGGAAAGAGAATATGAGTATAACTGGTATCTAGATTGAGTTGCGAGAAAAAAAGAGAAGAGACACAAATTTGAACCAATACCCTATGTGGATAAACTGGAGACTTGAGATTGAGACGAAGTAGCAAAATATTATTGCAATTAAGAGAATTTGCTCAGACTTGGACTCGTGTAGCTATCCAATTGATTTAGGTAACACACCATAGCTAAGAACATAGTGTTGAGGAAACATTAGATGTAAGAGAAGCAAGAAACAATTATTCCTGCTTGGTACAAGTCCATTTGTAAAATCGGACTTGCCAACAGCGTATGATCAGGTATTATATATTGTACCCAATTTTCGGTATGCTTTGCACGCGTGCTGGACTGTTTAACATACTAAGAGAGGTTGAATCGGTTATGACTGATTAAATGGATCATTATCAAAATGTAATGTTATGTTCGATAGTTGTTATATGTCGTGTGGTATATTTAATTTTTATTTAATGGAGTGTAATAATTTATTTAATGTATTTTAATATTCAATTTTTTAGTTTTGGATGGGTCATCAGTTATGCTCTTTGGTATTAATGAAGATTTCCTAAATAAATCTGATCGATCTGTTATTAAATGTGATTGGTAGGTGAATGAAGATTAAAGGTAGGGTAAGGGGGTGGGCAGCGGGATATGGTGTATAACGCACACACGCATAAGAGAAGGTAGAAGAGTAGTAGCACGGTACCTTGTCAGCTTAGTGCAAGATGTATGATCTTGTTTCGTACTTAGGGAGAGGGAGAGCCACCCAATACCAATTCTACTTAACTAGTACCGATTTTTTCCCCGAATTCATAATGAAAAAGTCTCGCGGGCGGACGGGCCTACCTATACGAGAGGGCGCAATAAGGAAGTGAAGGTATAGGATCAAGAAATTAATAATATATATAATATTATAGGAAATTAATATGAAATAGACTAGAGGGATGGAGTGATGAATATGATGGATCAATGATGATTATGAGAGACTATTAGCGTAGTAAAAAAAATAATAAGTATAGACAGGCCACTCCTATCAGATAAAGTAAAAAATAAACCCCACCTAAGATATTCTCGACTAAATAGATATAATAATAGTATAGTATATATATGATTATATGTTTGGCATATATATAATATGTTCATATATTATAATATAGTTAGTGAGAAACTACGAAGGAGATATCCGGCTAGAATATGACACATTCGGCATGGATACAATGAAATATTTTTAATATCCCGCATATGCGGATGCGATGTTTGAGTATAATAATAATACTTTTAATATATGTTAATACGAAAACAAGGTAGTAACCCCTAAAGGTAGAATAACTTGTGAGGAAAAAGAAATATAGTATCATAAGCATTATACCTAATTATAAGGTTGCCTATATATTTATAGGTGAGGAATTATACAAGTGGAATCACTATTAGGTATATTCATAAAGCAAGATACTTACTACATAATAATAATATAAAATAAAATTTATTATGTATATATCGAATATTTTAAGAAGTTTGAAAAAAGAATCAGGCTATAGTATCCTTTATACAATGACTAACTTTTATAACAAAAATTATTAGAATTTTTTACGAAGAAAAACAACTGAATAGATGTTGTATTATTAGTATATAGATATTACAATAATGGCATTGCAGTATTACTCTTAATATCTCTCAACCTATAATTTTGAAAATAAATTATACATAATAACGTATATATATACTATAATTATCATATTAATAATACTGTAGACAAAAATAATAAACTATAGTATATACTATACATACCAATATACAAGTCCGATTAGTCCATATTATGTATCTTATATATCTAATATATTATATACATTATAGTACCACTAATCTTAAATTTTCATATATGTTTCAAAAACAAGACCCATTATTTATAAAGTTAATAAAATTAAATACTAAAATAAAACATTATAATAAAACAAAAAATATATATACTATATAACTATATAGGCCAAAAAAAAAAGTTTATTTTGTGTATTAATTAGGTCCACAGATAAATATTGATAAGGTAATAACTATATATAGGTATTAGTTAACTAGATATTTATCAAAGAAATCTGCCCTAGAAACATCAC
The DNA here is from genome assembly GCA_015478945.1 of Trachelipus rathkii. Taxonomy (NCBI): domain Eukaryota; kingdom Metazoa; phylum Arthropoda; class Malacostraca; order Isopoda; family Trachelipodidae; genus Trachelipus; species Trachelipus rathkii. The sequence goes on from JABUQX010080293.1 coordinate 34,165, forward strand.
TTTCGAGTTTCTATGCCATCAATCTATTAATAATAGGATTAGTGTGTTAATACAGACGCAGGGATGAGTCGCGACAAGGATGGAGGAACCGCAACGCTCAAATGCAACCCCAACCAACCTCCGCCCTTAATGAAGAGATTTTACAATAGTAAATTAATATTAAACTTTCTTAAATGAGTTATACCTTATGATACTGAATATTTGAACCAACACATATAGGAGAAAAGTGTTCTGTGCTGGAACAAGGAAACTAATCTAATTTCTCTAGCATAAATACATGTCTAGAGAGTCTGTTATCATCTTCATCATAATAACAAATTAGCTTCGCGAGCATTATGCTAAAATGTCTCTCATTTGCGAGCTTCGATACTTCGTTGGAGGACAGGCCAAAGTACCTTTCCCTTTCAAGTTTATAATCTTTCATATTGCGGTTTGGGTAGCACAAGATTTGGTCGATTTTGCTAACTTTCCACCAACCTGATACGTGTATGAGAGTAGCTTTGTTATCTGAGTCGTTTTTCCGCTCTGCGTTAGAAATTAATTTTTTCACTATCATTTGCATTACATCTTTTGGTAATCCCTAGGCGGGGTGTTTTTAGTCTCATTACATCACTTAACCTGAGAGATTGTAAAGATTCTTCCAGTATTTCCACTGTTACCAATTTAGAGATTTATATTTGTAGACTTAGAGGGTGTGGTTAGGATTCTGTAGATTTTTCGTTTTTTTCCTTTTTAATGGTGACGATGGGATAAAGTCGATCTGTATCTGGTATTAGATGAAGTTTAAAATTACAAATGCAGACCAGAGAGAGGAGAATCACGAGGTTAACTTATGATTCTAATGAAGGTTGAAGATTTGTTTAAAAATATTTGAAAAGAAAAATTATTGAAGCAAAACTTGCCTTTAGAACGGGGATCTAAGTAAGTTCAATAGTATGCAAAATGTTGTCATCTAATGAGTCACAGAATCCAAAACGTTTTCTAGCTCAAGCGTTTAATTACAGTCTTTCATTTATTTTAAACCGCCAATCATTTCTCTATCCTGAACAGTTTCAAAAATGCTTTTTACAAAAAAATGAGAATTAAATGTGTGAAATGATTGGGAAATGTTACTCGGAGATACTAACCTAATAGGACTTGGATTATATTTTTTTTTTTTTTTTTTTTTTTGTCATTTATTCAAATGGTTTTCCAATTAGCTAACTGCGTGGATATATCATTTTCCGCAATAAAAAGGATGAAGAATATTTGTATCGTTCGTGTGTTTCTCAAAGAAGAGGAGTGTTCGTTTAATAGCAATACCATTCTTTCCATCATATGAAGTGTACTATTCCAGCGAGTTGGAACGTCTTTGATAACAGCTCGACTCAAATTATTTCTGAACTTCATGCTGGTGAGATCATGAGTCATGGTCATAACAGGGTTCAGTTTGAGTCCGAGATTTCCATGTCTTGCATTTTAAACGTATTGCGTTCAGATTCTATCTTAAGTAAATTGTTTTATTATAAAAAACACGCTTATTATTCCAAATCTCTGACTAGTGATATTAAGATTTTTATTGTGAGTAACCACATGCAACATTGCGGCGACAAACAATAGTCAGCGGTCCATAGCGTGAGATACGGATCTTTTAAAAATGTGCGGAAACTAGCTTCCGCGGAATCGGATACAGATGTTACCGCTAAATACTGCATACACTAATATATAATTGATAAATTAGAAAGAATAAACTAGTATAAATAATAATAAAAATGCCAATTCTTTATATATATTATGATATCTATATATATATAATTAATAACAATTAAATAGGAAGAAAGATATTGTTAATAAAATGTAATATGTAATAATATATATAACATTTACTAATATTATCTATACTCTAACATATATTTGTGTAATAAGCTAATAAGAAAGAATTATCTCTCATTAATATCGATACTATATTAAAAATAGTGATAAATATTAAATTTAATATCAACACCACGGAAAAAATCAAATAGACCTTAAACATTTTGAGAAGGCAAATCATTGATCAAAATCGTAATATTGCGGATGGCAGTTGTAAGTGGATGATGCTGTCATTAAAACATACATCACAGTCTATAAAATATAGCACTTAACCGTACTAAAATATAAACTGATTTTTGATTCCAAAGGATTTTCGAAATCAAGAGGAATAAATATTTCTACATAGCATGCCGAGTATACATAAAGTAGTTAGTATAATAGATATATCATCTGCCTATTTATGTGTAGTAACAGCTACTAAGATATATATATTTATATAGATATAATATATATATAGTAATATTATTATAAAAAGCTTAGTATTGGGTATATAGTAAATATGAATTGGGTAGAAAAGAATATATAGCATTAAAGAGATTATAAAGATATATGATATATATATAGGTATAGTGATAGAATATATAGAAAATATTGAATAAGATAAATGAAAGATAATTACCCTACTTTATAATTATAGCCCATTTTATGACATTGAATTAATATATATAATAAAAACTGTGAATTACATTATCAAGCATAAATATAGCCAAAATATAAGTATATCAACAGGCCTGACTAGATATCATATGTACCTATTTATATCAGAGGGGCGGCCTCGTGCCTGGTTGCAGGTTTTGCGCAACCACCATTTTATACAATACAACTAGTAGCTTAGTGTGCAAAACTATTTATTTATTTTTTAATTCTTTAATTTTTTTAATAGAATTAAAATATTAAAGAAATTAAATGCATCTTATTAATAGTTATTCACAAAAAGAAATTATTATTCATTTACTGAAAAAAAACGTCAATCAATTTGGGTTAGATGAAAAGCTATTATGCAATATGATTGTTGCACACACTTTACAACCCATGCCATATACATTTTAGAGTTGGGGGCCGTAATGAGAATGTGTGTTGCAATAATGATAACTGCACGGTAAACAGATATTAGTAAGTACTACAACTGTGCGGTCTGTACCAAATCAGAGAAAACTAACCGCTTGCTATTTTCTTTAATATCATATGTAATCACGGAGCCAACGATCATTGTTAGCATAAGAGTATTTCGAATGTCTAACAGTGACGTATATCGAAAAATAACGCATACTCGACGACTTTATGCGAATGATGCCATACAAATCTCCATGATTGTAACACGGATTTTTGCAGCTTTCCTCTGACATTTCGAGTAAAAGTGGACATGAAAAAATAAAAATTAGACAAGATATAATCTTTCAGATATGCAATAGCGTAGTAATAAAAATTTAATTATAAAAAAGTTCTTCAAATAAACCAATTTACGAAAGATAACACTCCATCAGAGAAGCTGAGGTTGTTCTCTCTTACACATAAATAAAGAAGGAAATTAAGACTTCTTGTAGAAAAAAATTACCAGGGGCGAAAATAAGGACTGAAGAATAGCTTTCGGGCATGTGAAGAAATTATAGTAGACTTCTCAGTAGAAAAGAATTATGTATCGTTAGATTATTCCTCCATTTGTGGTAACTAATGGTCAAAAGTTATTGAAAAATTTGCCTCCCATGTCCAAAAGAACAGAGCACGAGCGGCCAGAGAGGTTGAGACATATTATAAAATAAAGAGCCTGAGAGATTGAAATTCACAAATTATTTCACACTTATATAAATATGGTAAGTAAACACACGACAATAAAAAAAGATTATATTATATAAATTTTCACTTTATATTTATATATATCATATTATAGCAAGTGAGATAAATCTTGACACTGACATTATTATATATATTAGTAAAGGCAGTACTACTTGTACAATAGATATTTCTATATATCTTTGCAGTAATATGAGCGTAGAAAGTATGATTATATTCTGGAGTATATAAGTCAAGTAGATAGTGAATATATCATATATATATATATACCGATAATATATAAGGATTGTAAGTACATAACTCTAACAAATAGCATGTTAATACACTAATTATATATAACTATATATATACTGATATATATATATATAATATATTGTAAATTTAAACTAGAATGTTAAATTAGATGAGAATCAATCTATTGTGCTGTATTATTTCAATATTTTTGAGTTATTTATGACTACATAAGTACTGATAATGGAAGATACTTAGCATGCATTACAGCATATATAATTATCTCTACACAGGAGAAACAAGAGTGGGTAAATAGTATAGATTAAACTACCATAATTGAGTTAGATAGATAAATAATAAGTAATAAATAGCAGGTAGTTAGATACCCATATATAATGTGTTTGTTGAAAATGTTCCATATGACATACCACCTATAAATTGCACGTATCGAGTTTCACACACAGCACCCGCCCCTGATCAACCTATTTTGTATGAATTGATCTTTAACCGCTATCAACCTAAACGTAAATTTTGACTTTACAGAACTATATTATATTAATACATATGTAAAGAATATGCATTAGGTAGAAAAAATATATACCATATACTATATATATATATATATATATAGTATTAATATATATATATAGACATATATATATATAGAGTTTGATAAACGTATATTTGTGTCAAACTAAAAATGGTTTCGAAAAAGTAAAAATTGCGATATGGCAGTTGGGAGTTTTTCTCAAATTGATTCTTCTCTTCTGTTCTTCCTTCCTTCTTCTTCTTTTCTTCTTCTTCTTCCTTCACTTCTAGCTGACTGTGGTTTTGTCTTCTTCCTTCCTTCTTCTTCAATCACTCTTAATCTTTTGGTTTTCGCTCTAATATTTCATGTGTTTTTTTATTTTCCATCTCAAGTTAATAATTTTCTTGGCCTTTTCTTATATTAAGCGTTCATTGAGTTGTCACTACAATGAATACTTATTATATTCAGTTCGCTTTTTGACTTTTCTCTTTTGGTTTTCATGTTATCTTTTTTCTTGCCCTCTTTTGATCTTTTTGCTTCCGGAGCATTTAGAGTAATCTTAGATATCCTCTGACTCTGCTTCATATATTATTTCTTTGCGCTTCACTTTCGGCCAAGAGAGTCTTTTAAATTTTATCTCTATTATTTTGTTGGGATCTTTATTACTCCATCATTCCTCTCTTTCTTTTCCCTGTCTCTTGTCTTTAATTTTATTTTATTTCTTTCTTTGTTCGTTTACTAAATTGTAAGGAAGATTTCTAGATATTAGCCTCAAAGTTGTTTTTATAAACATTGATTTTATGAAATATAGTATAAAAAGGTGATAAATTATTTAAGTAATTTGAAATATCACATAAAACCTTAATATAAATATATATAGAATACAATTGATAATATATAGCTAATATATAATATTATATAGTGAATATAACATATATATAAAATTAGATTTCCCGTTATATATAATATATATAGTATTATATATATATTAGTAATAAGATAATATATATATATAACATATATTATAATATCATTACTGTATAGAATAGATATATTTAGGAAAAATATACCTATAATATATAAATATTATATTAATATATATATAAAGTATATGACTTATTAAAAAATATAATGAGTTAAAGCTATATATATACATATAGAATATATATTATAACTTAAATAAATATATATTTTCCTCTGTCCCAAAAGTAAGTTTACTGAATATCCTATGAACGACTGGAGTATGTAGCTCGCTCCGTGACCGTATAACGAGCCTCGGGTAGACACTAGTTACCTAAGCTACATATCCATCGTCAGTCTATAAACCAGAATTTTATAAAGTCAGTCCTTGCAACTACATCTGTAAAATGTCCATGGGCGTTGTGGTTCTTATGGACCCTCGTTACGCTTTTTTGCACTACATCTTTTGTGTATGGGCGTATTTTCTCTCCTCGTTACGTATTTTGCGATGCAGGTAATGTATATGAATTGAACAGTGGAATGCTATCAAATTCTGTGTGAAACGTAGAAAGTCTGCCACTGAGACATGTGCTTCTTTAAACGAAGCTTATGGAGATTGCCAACTCTAGTCGGAACTGAAAAAAATGGTAGTGGATGACGCACCCTCGCGTTGTGGATAGAACCAATCTCAGCAAACAAACTTGAGGGTAAAAGTATTGGAAGTTTGTAAGACGGCTGTGATGAGGAGAGATCCCCCCGTCCCCCCACCATTAACCCAGAAAAGATGACTTCAAGAATTGGTTATTATTTTTTTGGGGTTCAAATAAGAGAAAAAGTTGTGATCCTTTTTGGTCACGCAAAGGAAAAGAAAACTGGGAGTGTAATAGAAGAAATGGTCAGTTCATAGAATTTGTTTTAACTGTTGAACCATTGTGCACATGCGATATAGCATTATGATTGATGCATAACTAGTGCGAAATGCTTTGTCTGTGGAAGGGGGCGAGATAAGTTCAACAGGATCATAGTAATGTTTATAAACGAAAGTATTTACTTGAAGAACGCAATGGAGCACCATTTTTTAGGATATAAGTTTATAACTTTTTAGGAGGTAGCGATACAATCATCGGTTTTGAGTACGATTCTGAAATACACAACGGCCTGAAAGTGAGCAGGAATTGGCACACAGAAAATTTTCCTCGTCCGTGAAGAAAGCACGTAAGAGCAAGTCCAAGGTGAAAACACTGATTATTGTTTTTTCGAGATGGCCGCTGGCTATTGGTTCCAACATTTAGGAAAAATATTAGTATTTCAAAGACAGAATCGTCTAGGGTAGAACGTCCTTTGCAAAGATGTCTGGAACGACTTCGAAATAACGGAGTTCTAGTACGACATCAAGAAACAGACATTGTAGACGATCTGGTGCTCCAAACGGGACATCACGATACACCGGTGACCCATCTCACAGTCTGCCCTCGTCACACAGTATACTTCGGAGGAAAATATCCTATGGCGCGAAATAAATAAACATTCAATGTAACTAGTTTCCACTCCTTATAATTTGCACCCACAGTATCTAACTCCGAGGCAATTTCTAGAGCATCTTCCTGTATAGTTCAAAATGAAGGTTGAAGAGTCATCATTTGGGATGATGGAACAAAAATATCGGTAAACATGTGAAAGCTAAACTAAAAACATTATAACGAAAAGAATCTAATGAACAAGTACAACTTTCAGAAAAAGTGACTTCCGCAGCACGGGCCTATGAAAGCATTTTTGAAAGTGGAAGATCCTTAACATTGGAACCGGCAGGTGCTGTTCAATCATGCCACAAGGGTCTATTCGAAGCGGGATGGTAGGAATAACTTGTAATTGTCAGTATCCCTAACTACATTAATTCAACTCACTTCGAGAAAGAAAGTAAATCGTAATTTCAGTTTAGAGTTCCAAGTAACATAAATTAAACATAGACACGTTTGAATCAAGTACAACTATACTATATTGGGGGCAAATATATAAAATGATATCTACGTAATTAATATGGATCGACAGACTGATATATAAGACAATACTAAGACAAAATATATGAAAATGAAATATATTCATAATTTTGAATGAAAATAATGCACGCCAGATTAATGAAAAATAATACTTATATAACTAATATATTTTAAAATTCCCTTTCATATTGAATTAGCTTTATATATATATATATACTAAGAATGTGAAAGTATGAGTTAGATATAGCTAGATATATAGTATATATAATATATATATATATATATTATAATACTTATAATATATATATTATAATATATATAGTATATTTTTTGTGAGAGAGAGAGAGAGAGAGAAGAGAGAGTAGAGAGAATGAGAGAGGAGAGAGAGAGAGAGAGAGAGAGAGAGAGAGAGAGATGAGAGAGAGAGAGAGAGAGAGAGAAGAAATTCAAAGTTATGTATTAAGAATGGTTGGTCATATGGAAAGGATTGGATGATAGTCGCGCTAGTTAAGGCGGATGTACTATGTGGTGAGGTGTGTTTGGAATCGACCTGGGACTGGGAGACTGGCAAGAAGAAATAAGTGGATTGAGTCAGTAAACGGAATGTCTGAAGGAAATGAAAGTGAGTTTGACAGAGGCGAGAAGAAAGGTTTGCATAATATGGAGTGAATGGCGTATGTGGGGGTTTGTGCAAGAGTGTATCTGTGTAGGCGATAACCCTATAATGACTCGTATGCACAGTGAGGGTCCTTCGCATGTCCCGTGACCCAAGGGTGGATGTTGTTTCTGACTGCGAAGGGCTTCTTTACTTAAGTGGGTAATACGAAGGGGTGCGTAGGGGGGCTTTTCTTTTTCAACTTGCGTCGCATTTTCATCGTTTACTACTTTTCTGTTTTTCGGTGCACTTCAACGCGTCACTTCAGCCCAAATCGGGAAATGAGGTGTATGATAATGTAATATATTATATAGTATATATATATATATATATATATATATAGTATATATATATTAATCATATATATTATATATATTATAGGATATAATTATATATTAGTATATAATTTATAATATATTATATATTATATATTATATATTATATACTAGTATATTATAGATATCTATATATTTGATATCATATATGATTAGATATATATATATTAATAGTATATATATATATATTCATATAAGTATAGTATATTATATTATTATATATATGTATATATATATATAATAATATATAGTATATACATATACAGTATATAGGTATATTCATATATAATATATTATATATATTATATTATATTATATATATAATATATGATATAGTATATATATAGTATAGTATAAGTATATATATATATACTATATATATATTAGATAGTATGATTTATATATTTATATATATATATTTATACTTGATTATATATATAATAGGTATAATAATATATTATATATTATATAGATATATATATATATATATATATATATATATAGTATATATATATGCGGTATATATATATATATATAAATATATTATATATATATAATATATATATATATATTATATATATAATATATATAAGAGTATTATAATAATATAATATATATATATTACCTATATATATATCAATACCAGGGTTTTGTAGCCAGAAATTATTGTATACTATAATATATTTATATAATAGATATATTTATTATATATATATATATATATATTATAATATATAATATATATACTATAATTATAATAATATATATGTATTATATTACTATATATATATATATAGTAATATATATTATACCATTCTGCATTACTAAGGGAATTAAATAATTTAAAATAATCTATCATTGATATCAATTTCAAAATGCAAAAAGATGGTATTCTAATGTAAAATTCTTCTTCTTCTTGCTCTCTTAACGGCAAAATGATTGATAACTTCCTCTATTTATATTGTAGTAGGCTATGATGGAACACTCATTGTAAAGTTAGTTAGTCTTTTTTTCTTGTAGATTTAGAAGATTATTTTTAAACCTTTTCAGAAATAGAGAAGATCTTTCAGTTGCATTGGTGAGGGAGGATGATGCTAAAGATTCTTAACAATGCCATTCTAAACGAGATCAAATTTAGTTTATAAAATGTAGGTAAAGAGTTTTTAATAGTATCGATGGTACAAGTTTACCCAAGAGTAGTAATGATGGAGATGCCAATGTTGTACATGATGGAAGAGTGAGGGAGAACAAAGTTGAAGGTTTAAGGTTTTTTGAGGGAGGTTTAATATCTCGATCCATCTCAAGCTTCTCTAAGCTTCAGCAATGCTTTAAAAACTTCTCTATATATAGTCAAGCAATCCAACGCGCGTAGTTTTCCACCACTTTGTTTTTGCACATTATGATGGAAATTCGTCTTTTTTAGTCTGGGAAAATCTTTCCCTTTTTTTTTTCATATTAAAAATACATTAGTTATCCTTATTTATTTAGAAAATGTTGCTTAACTTTCAATGTAAAAATAAAGTTACCCCAATCAGAAAAGGTCACTATTTATCTTCAAGCCATCGGTCTAGACAGAGATTCTCCTTTTGTTGCTTTCAACAGCTGCTAAAGACCAAACAAATCTTCACGAACCACAAATAGTTTTCATCATTTTTATTACAAATAGTAACTTTTCATTTCCTTGTATTATTTTTTAACTAACGTCAAAAGTCAAGAGACTCAGTCCATCAAAAAAAATTCGTTTAAATAAAACAAAAGGGGATTGATGTTCAGACCCCCTCAAATCTCCCCCAGGCTACTTTCCTTATATATATATATATATAATAAATATATTAATATATATATATATATTATATAATAGTATAAATAGTATATTATATATATTATATTAAGTTATATATATATATATATATATTATCGTATATATATATATATAAATATTATATATATATATATTATATACTATATATATTATTAGTTATAATACTATATTATATATATAAGTATATTATATAGTATATATATATATATATATACTATATAATAATTATATATATATAGTCTATAGTATATAATAAATATATATATGTATATATATATATATTATGATTATATATAATATATATATAATTATAGTATAAATATATATATACTATAGTATATATATATATAGTATACTATAGTATAAAATATATAATAATATTATATATATATATATATATTATCCAAAATCAAAAACATCTTTTCTCGTATTTATTAAGATTATGTGATGCATTGTAAAATCATCTTCCCTGGTTCCTCTTCCCTTTTGGGCTTCCTCTTCAGGAGGAGAAGCTGAAGGAGGCATTCGTTCGTTTAGGCAATTTTTAAAAGGTGGAGGAAACGGAGCGCATCTGAGGAGTCGCCGAAGGATTTTAGGAAGTAAATGACGCATAACCAAATAGGAGGGCATTGAGGGACGCATAAATAGAGGCCCTTAAAATGCTTGCCTCCACCTCTTTTATCCCCCTCCCTCATTCCAGTTGGGAGGTCCAAGAAAGCAAAAACGGACGAAAGAAGAAGAAGAAGGAGAAGAAGAAGAAGAAGTGGGAGGAGTTGGGGTAGGAATAGGAGAGGGAGGAGAGGGGGAGGAATGCTTTCCTTTATACCTCTTTCTCGCAAGATTTTATGCAAAAATAGCGGAAGAGTTTTTATAAGAAAAGGTTGAAGAAATTAATAAAAAGATCGGCGTGTAATATGGAACGTTTGATAAATTATCGAAAAAAGAAACTGATGTAAAAAAAAAATTGGAACATTGCAAAGATGCCACACAGTAAAAAGATTAGAAAGTGAAATTTATGCCCTTTAACCTTGCTACCATATATATAACTAACTATATCTCATAACCCATATATATATATATATATCTGCTGCATATAACATATTCTAAAAATAAATATAAATTTATTATATATATACGCCGCTATATATGCGGATATATAACGATACGGATGCGGGGACTCGGAGACTCGGGGACTCGGGGACTTGACATTTTTGGATTCCAGACTCGGACCATTTGATCAGAGTCTATGAGCCATCCAGCAATAGGTAACATGTACCCGAACTAACAATTTTTTATTTCATTTTGCTAATTACTTTACTAGCATTTGAACTAATTTAATGTGGTAGAGGTCCAAAGGGCACAAGCGTATGTGCAATTTTGCTTAACTAGTTTCAAAAATGCTGATTACATTCACACACACACGCACACACACAGACACACACACACACACACACACACACACATGTATATGTATATAGATATGTGTTTATATATAAAGAAGAGATGTATATGCTCTTAACTATATACATATGTATTGTATATAATATGCTGTAACATATATAATATATATATATATATATATCTAATATAATATATCTAATAATATAACTCAATATAATATAATATGTAATAAAATAATAATATAATAATATATGTATATCATATATTTGTTTTATTTATTTATCTAGAAATATAATAACATAATATAATATTATAATATAATAATATGTAAAATATATAATAATAATAATAATAATAATAACATATATATATATATATATATATATATATATAGATATATATATATAATATTAGTGTATTTTTTCATATATGTATACATCTATATATATGTATATAACATATATAATATATATATATCATATCCAATATATATTTATAATAATATGTATGCTTGTATGTATATCACGTAATAATAATATATATATGTAAAAAACTATATATATATCACTCTTATATATAATATATATAAATAATATTATACCTTTAATAATATATAACATATATTAATAATATAACTATATAGCGTAATATGGCATGCTATTTCTTAGATTTATATCTCATAATAATAATAACCATATACCTACTCCTATTATATATATATGTATATACATAACAACCCGCCTTAGCCATATATGTATACAACCATTGTTGTGATACGTGTCGCGCTCTCTGCTGTAATATGTAATATGTATATACATTTAACATATATATGTATATATATGTATATGCTATATATATATATTAATAATATATACTGTATATATATGAAATGACGATACACAAATTAATATATTGATATGATCATATGTTTATATATATGTAACTTACTTTATATCTTTATAAAAATGTAATTAACAGATATAAGTTTATATATATATATATCTTAATAATAATATATATAATAACTTATTTATATATATATATATATATATATATATTACAAAAACCGCATCAAATAAGGTCATACAAATTACCTTTTTTTAAGGAATTGAAAACATAAAAAGATTCAAAAAAAATTATATATATTTTCCAAATTAAAAAATTATTATTATTAAAGCAAATTTTTTGCAATAATTCTCTGTTGACTAATAATAATTACGGCAATCAATTAAAATATTTTACAGAAAGTCTTTTTGAACAATTATGATATTTAATAAGAAAACCCTCGAAAAGGTGAATCACAGATAATAAAGGAAAATAAGTCATATCAAGTGAAAGCATTTTTCTCATGTCTACCATGTTATTACATACGGTACTATCAGAAACTGAGGCTTAACAAATGAGGAAAGATCTCTCCTCCGATTCGAGCTGTCTAGACTTTGGGTGAGTTTTCTTTTTATTAATAAATGATATTTGAATACTTTCATGTAGCAGGTATATAGATAACACACAAGAATTCACTGCTACAGCATCTATTTCATCATACAGTGCTCTCTATCATGATATTCTGGAATCCAATTGAAATTTATTTTTCTGCCTCTCAATTCCGTAATTTACACAATGTTTTTTTGTAAGTCAAATAATGAGTTGATAATCTCTTTCTATTGCCGTTAATTAAAAAAGAAAATCTGTAAAAATAACCTTAATTATATATACTTATTACATATTATAATATATAAATAATTTCTTTCAATTTTTAATGAAAAAATAATTCAGTCTACCTTCACTAAGTAAAAGAAAAATGTACAGTTGATCCGTAATTTTGTTTCGATTGATGAAATCGTTCTTTTTTTTCTAATATTAGTTTTGTTTCTTCAGCTCCCAGAAGTAGACTATGGGTTAGTCAGGGTCAACCAGCATTTTCCTCCATCCGGTTTTATCATTGAAAACATCTAATTCCAGCAGCGCTTACTTGTCTGGTATATCAAACCTCCTGAGAGTCTCTTCTATAGTTTCCTTCCATCTCTCAACATCCCCTTGCAATTCTTCCCAACTCCATCCTCTCCAAGGGTCCCAACCACCTCAAATGAGACGAGTCGATTTTGTTCAAAATCGGGCAAACACCGATTCTTTCTCTAATTACACCATTTCTTATCCTATCTCTCTTTGACTTCCCGATCATAGCTCTCAAAGATTTAATTTCCACTGTCTGAATCTTTCTCCTATGCACAGCCGTCAACACTCAGATCTCCGCTTCATATGTCAAAATCGTCGTCAGCACGGATTAAAAATAATCTTCCTTACCTCAAGCAAAACATATTGGTCCTATATTATCGGATACTAGGACCATACGCATCCACCAAATTTATTTATTCTTTCCACAATATATATATTCCGTTTCCACCCTACTTTGTAGCTACACTATATAGATATTTAAAAATATCTGTGCTCTTCACTACTTTGTCTCCAATACCAATATTGAATTCTTGCTGCCACTCTCTGCTGACAGTTTAAATTTGTCTCTTTAACGTTCATTTTCACACCTTTTTGCCATCAGAAATTCGTTTTATTTTCTTATATCATCCTCCATTTCCTCTCTATTTGTACTCCACTCCACAATACCATCCGCATAGACCATTATCCTGTTTTAAAACCTCTCCACTCTATTTTCCTTGAAATCCTCAATAACTACGTCCATATATGCTATAAATAGCAACGGGGATAAAACACTGCCCTGTTTAACTCCCTTCTTCAAGTTAAACCATCTTTCTAACCCTGTCAGTAATGTTCTTACACTGCATATGCAAAAGACATATAAGCTTTTAATTGCCTTCATCAAACGCCCTGAGTCCCCATATCTTTCTTCCGTACATTCTCATTATCACCACCTGAGGATGGATTTAAAGGCCTTCTGTAGTTATGAATTTTAAAATAATTTATTTTGAAGAGAAGAATTTGGTTTAAAATTTTGCAGCTTCACCATTTGATTTAATTAAAATAATATATTTTATTTTTATTCCGATGTTAATTTAATTAAAATTTAAATATCAAACTATTTAGTTAATAAACTGCCTCAGCAGTATCTTCAGCTCCCTCTATTCATTCTTAAAACTGGACAGAAGCTCCTTCGAAATCCTTTGTCCACTCATAGGAATGAATATTTTTAAGTCTTCGGTTTCAACTCTTGCAGATTTGGGTCCTCTCTAATTTTTACCTTCTAAGTTTTCTTTTTTTTTCAATAAAATGTCATTATTAAATGTTAATATAGCAAGTGTTGAGTGTATTTCTAAAATAATCAAAAGTTTTAGTGACGATTTATGATGGGAATCATAACCTGCTCATATCTGAATCATATCTTGTATATATATATATATATATATATATATATATATTATATATACTATATATATTATATAGCTATATATATACTATGATTACTAAGTATATATATATATATATATTAATATATAATATATATACTATATATATATATTAATAATAATATAATATCATAATAATATATTATATAATAATATATAATATATATCATATAAATATATATATATATATATATATATATAATACATATATATTATACTTTATATATATAATAGAAATATATATTTATACATATATTTGATATATATATATAGTATAATATATATATATATATATATATATATATATGCCTATATATTTTAGTTACCTTAATCATATCTGCTCATAGTACATCATCGGCAATATTTTAAAATAAATTTGTCCTCTCCCGTAACACCTGAATGAAACTAATATCTCTTAATAGTAAATGCAAAGAACAAAACTAAGTTTTCAAATGGATAAAAAAAAAAAATTTTTTCACCAATTTCAAGATTTTGCTCTAATAAACAGTTAAGCTAAAATTTTAAAATTTTTCTTCCCAACTTAACTTTGAAAAGTTGTTGCTCAATGATGGATATTTCCAGGCTAATAAATTACTGTGATCACCATTCACAGTCATCAATGCAGGGATACCAACCCTTAGAAACGAAAATAAAATTTCATTTCAACAGTGACTTCGAAATACCTTCAACCTGATCATATTCCCATGCTCCCCATATTTACTTCACTTCCATATATATATATATATATAATATTATATATATATATATTATATATATACTATACTCTACTATATATATATATATATTATATATAATAAATATACTATAATATACTATACTATCATATAAAACTAATCATAAACTAATAATAATATTACTATATATTATACTATCATATAAATATCATATATATATAAATATAAAATAAATAACTATATACAATATAAATAAATATATAAAATATAAATATATATAATATAACCTAATACCATCATATACTAATATATCATATATATATATAAATATAAATAATAGATTCTTTTGCTAAAAAAGTTTTCAGAGTCTTTAAAATAGAATATAATTATAATATAGTAATCTCTAAATAATAAGTCGGAAAACTTATCCACACTTGCAAAAGAGCAACATTATCAGTCAATATCATAATAATAAAACTGTTCACACATCTTTTCAGCCATAACAAATTGACGCAAGAAATGACTAATAAATGATAAACATACAACAACTCATCTCATAAGTATAATGTCGCTAGAAGACGAATATAGTATGAGCGATTTTTTTATTCGTATTGAGGCAATACAGGAATCATTAAAACGATAAAGCATTCCACCTCTGTAAATATAATAAAATTAATAAAGAAAATTTATAAAATTCAAGAAATTATTGTTAGAAAAGTAAATTTAACTATTAAATTTACTTTATGCTATGATTTAAACATAAAAATGCATTTTATACATAATAATTAAAAAAATAATTATATTGAATTATTTAGCATAAAGGTTTTAATAATTTTAAATAATTAATTATCTTACTAAGAACAATTAGAGTTACAATTGGAATTAAAAATTTTAGGTTCGTAGAGCATGTTTTAATATATTAATTATATACATATAGCACAATTTTTGTTCCTGGCTGGTGAGTGTTATTTTCTAATGCCTTTTATTGCTAATGTATGGAAAAACTCATATTTACTTTGAACTGCTTTTGTGGCTTGTGTGACGAAAATTATTTGCAAACCTTTGGTTCCTTTCAGTATTTCTATAAAATTTTGATTATTTATTATTATATTATTATTATTATTATTATATTTATGGTAATTTATTATTATTATTATTATTAATTATTATTATTATTTACTTTTTACTTTTTACTCCCTAAATATTTGCTTCTGATATTCATTTAATTTCCTTAAATATTTAATCTAGAGAATTATTGCCAAAGAAAGTAGAGGCATAATTTATATTAGTTCTTGACCGGTTTCGTCCTTAAACCTCGGACATCTTCCAGAGTTTCGATTCTAACAATTGCATGAATTATTTAACACTAGATTTTAAAAAAATAAAATTACAAATTAGATTTTAAATTTTGTTTTATTTCATTATTATATTTAATTGAAGGGGCAATACGTTGAACTTTATGTTTATGTCTGGGTTTAGATGTTTTATGTAATAAGCCTCAGCTATTTTCAGTTTTGGGCTTCACATGAGGAGTTGTAAAATTTTAAATGAATTTGAAATATCAGGTACAGTTGTCTTGTTATGCTTTCAGTGAATAAATGTTAGTATATTTTACTGGCTTTAAAGCTGTGGCTGGTATGCCCTATCGTTAATCGATTAGTCGGTGTAACCAATATATGTCGGTACGTATACAGTCAGACTGGGACATGGCGAATTTTGGTAAACGGACATGGTGATTAACCTGAAAGGGTATATCCTTAGTGAAAAAGCAGTGGAAGGAAAGTTTTCTTGTTTTGCTCTGATATAGTTTTAATTGCTGACTTTTTGAATTACTTGTAGATTTAATGGGGGCGTTAAAATGCCGTTCAGGCATTTTTCCTCTTTATCGAAGGGTTTTGCATTTGAACCGTTTTAAAAATAAAATTTAATGCTTTCAGAGATTTGTTCGTATTGTCCTGTTTTTTAAAGAGTTTGTTTATGGTTTGTTTATTATTATCTCCGTTAATTTTAAAGGGTGGTTACATTTAATCAGGTTCTGTTTAATTCTTTTAACTTCAGAATCAAATGACTCCCATATCCCGAGCACAATTTTATAAGCCCTATATATGAGTGTTTTTAACAATTGAATTTTTATATTACTTGCTGGGAAGTAGGAGTTGTTATTAAGGTACAGACCCATTATCAGTTTGTTTGACATGTATGCCTGTGGAAAAGTTCCATATCATTAATTTTGATTTTAATCTCCAAAAAGTTAATTATATTATTTAGAGATGTTTCAGATGTGAATATATATATATATATATATAATATATCATTATATATATATATATATATAATCTATATATACTATATATATATAATATATAGTATATATATATACTATAATTATTATATATATATATTTTATATATATATATGATGGAATATATAATATATATTAATATATATATATATATATATATATATATATATATATATATATATATATATATCATATATATAATTCATATATATATATATATATATATATATTAAAGCTTTTGATAAGGTTCCCCACATAAGGCTGATGAAGAAGTTTATTGCAATGTGTTATTGTGTGGAGTGGTACATGGTTGGAATAAAGAGTGGTTGTGGAATAGCAAACAGTGTGTACAACTAAATGGACATTAGGTCATCACAGGAAATAGTGAAGAGTGGTTTCACACAGGGTTCAGAGCTGGGTGCATAGTATATCTTCCTCAATATATATAAATGAATTTCAGACTAGAGACTTAAAACTTGCAAGGTTCTTCTAAGTTTTGCAGATTGTACCAATGTGGCCACCTCAGTTAGGAAATAGTGAAGGACGTATAAAATATTCAAAGATCTTTGATAAACTTCTTGGGTGGGCGGATAAGTGGCAAATGAATTTAATAGTAAAAAGTGGTAAGGGTTCTTTTACCTAGGCTTCTCAAACAAAAGTTTTTTAATACGATATGAATGGGTAGTGGCTTGGAGTCTGTTGGACCAAGAAAAAAGATTAGGTGTGATTCATAGCAGTACAATTGAAAGTTAGCTAATTCAGTGTTTCGGAAGCAAGGAATAAAAGCTAATAAGATACTGGGCATAATAAATCGCAATGTTGTTTACAAGAGCAAAGAAGAAATAAGTAAACCTGTATAATACTATGTTATGCCAATTAAACCAGGGATTGTGCACAAGTCTGGG
>JABUQX010080294.1:0-22500 GCA_015478945.1 Trachelipus rathkii
TCGAGTCATTAACCGAGCATTATGAGTGGATCAGAGTTTAGATGTGGCAAGGTGAGAAGATCATTACTGAATAAGCAGGAATATAAGTAGGAGATAATATTAGAAACCCTGAAGGAAATTATCAACTCTAATTGATCTTAAAGAAAAAGTGAAGAAGTACCGTAAAACTCACAAATCAACACTAGTCGGAGGTATTGAGCTATTTTGAAGCCAAGACAAGTCTATAACATGTTATATAAGACAGAAGAGAAAGAAGTGATATGATAGCTAGCCCAATAATAAGGGTAAGCTTGGTAAAATAGATAATGATAGGAGCGTGTCATAGTAAACACATATTGATATTCAGATATGCTTATGGATGAGTTTCAGAGCTAGCCACCTGACGAGCAAGTCATACCACGCAGTTATCTCTACCCGTGTTTCCATATAGATTAAGGCGTGAAAACCATAAAATCTTGTTACAATAGGAAAGTATATCAGCTATATGTAAGATTAAGGTTCACCTCGAGTTAAGCCGAGAACAGCCCGTACTGCTTGTACGCGATCTAGAAAAGAAGGGAATGAAAGATTCGCACGATGGTTACTTTTAGAATGTGAGAGGTTGAAAGGGTAATTTCAAAGTGACTATCTTTGGAATCAAACGAATTAACAAATGATTTAGAGCTATATTAAGGGGCACAGATAGACTTTTACGAAGATTAGGTAGTCAGAGGCGGCTTCCCTTTTACGTTAGAACTTAGGTATGGGTACATGATTGATCAGGGCTTTCCATCACGTGAGGGAAGTTTTGTGTCCCCTTAGTAAATCGAGTTATTAAGGTGGCATATAGAGATATCAGCATGTATGAGAGCGCTGTAGACGTAGGCGGGAGACGAGGCGATATCTAAGACAATTTAAATATGCTTCCGTGGTATCGCCTTACTGAGACTGACCGCGGCTAGTTATAATAGAAGTATTACATCATAACACTCCTCAAAATAATTAATACTGGGAAGTCGAATGCCCATCTTCTTCAGTGAAATGTAGCCTACCTATACGCCTTCACTAACTCAAGTGTCCATAGATTTCAGGAGACCAAATGCCACCTCGATCATAATGTATAATTCTCAGGTTAAATATTGGCATTAAGGACTAACTCACACTGAGTAAGGATGAAAGGAGGATGAAAGAGGAATGACAAGAATCGTTCAGGTGTTCGAATAATTTTAAGGAAAAGAGGAGGCCCGAAGAGATTGGCCTTTCAGTTGGAGTATTAGCAACAGAAACCATCGAGCGAACTAAGAGGTAAGGAAAGGATAATTCACGAGAAGTTGTTAGAGATGATTTAATTTGGTCAAGAAAATGAGCTACTAAATAAAGGATTTGTCAGTAGTAAGTAGAGCCAAATGTAGAGATTACAGCGCACTCTCGTTTATATGAAAGTAATCATCCATGCATTTGTAAAATCTCACAGTCGAAGAATACTACTTCGCATAACGATTTCTAGCTGAAATGGAAATTATATATACATATAGAAGTGATATGGATAGAACGAGAATAATTTTATCCACTATCCGATACGCACTATTGTCCTCTTAATTCAGCTGATAATGGCCATGAAAGAACAAGCACTTAAATCAATAAACCATTATATATATAGGATTTTGAGGAGTAGAAAGATTATAGTCCAAGAAAGAATTAAGAACCTGTCTCATTACTCATGACATCCACATTATCATTAAGAAGTTCCCACTTTATTCGTCAAGATAAGGCTGAACAAGCGTTACTTCACGAATCAAGCAGTCACTATACCTAAAATTATAAAGTTAGTCTGTAGTAAAAGCAACGCAATGCCTACCAATAATCTGGACCCCGATCTAAAGTGTGCTGGAAAACTGCTAATATAGCGGCAGTGAATTGAAGCTGTTTGGAGAGCAAGTATAAAATTTAATAGATATATAATAAGGTTGTGGCTAGAATTTAATGATTAGAAGAGCGAAAACGGTAGGCGTAAAATTAATTATTAAAATATTTATATTAAGAGAGAAGGACTAGTAGGTTGAAACTCAATAGTGTACTAAATAGCTACTGTTACAATAGAAATTGGTTGGGAACGAAATCTCGGATGTGTGCAAGGTTCTTTTTAATTAGTCATTGCTTCGCAGATTCGTTGAGAATCACTGTTTATAAATGAATATTATACGGCTCTCCCCACCTAAATCAGTATGGAGAAGTAATAAACTCACATTATATAATATAATTACTCATTATCAGTATGTTGTGTAACATTGAAATTCCCCTAAAAACACTCCCCTATTACACTAAAATCTATAATGAAAGTTTCGTTAAAGAAATTATAGTAAGGTAAATGCAAAAAAGTCATTGAAAAAGAGAATCTATGTAAAAAGTTTAAGAAGAAGCACAAAGGATGAATGATGAGATATAGAAAGAAAGATTTTAAGTACACAGAATAATCGATTTATGGAGATTCGAGTATATTTAGATAAAATTTCTCGAGACGTGTATAGGAGTTGTTAATGTTTAATAGGTGATATTATACAGTATTATCTTACATTATATAATATTATTTATATAATATAAATTATATACTATATATAATTAATTTATATATATCATAACCGGGAGATGTCTAATGTGAAAGGTCCGGTCGACAGGGTCGTTGAAACCTTCCTTAGTGGTGAGATAGTATAGGGCAAGCATTATTGCACCAGACCGTGGTTCATTTGAATCAACGCGGATTTTTACTTGACACCTTGACCTTTTTTGAGACGACCCAATTTTTACCTGACCTTTTGGACACTTTTGGGCCTTGGACCTTTTTTTTGGGCAATCCCAATATTTTTTGAGAACCCTAATTTTGGCAACGCTAATGTTTTTCGGCATACCCTAAACCCTAATTTTTGCAACCCTTGGAAGAAGGGTTGCGCCAAACGGTTCGCGTCAGCAACCGATTGTACGTGTCCAACCCTAATTTTTTCGACCAACCTTTGTCTTCATGGTACTATTTTTTGTCCTTCCTTTAGGGGCTAAGCCCTATTTTTTGATGTCTTACTTTTTTGTCTCTGACCTTTTCTCCAAAGCCATGCCAGCTGCCGTGGTCAAATTTTTGACCACGGTGAATTTTAGGCCTTCCTTTAGGCGGCTTACCCTTTTTTGATGTCTTAACCTTGATTGACCATGATATTTCGAGCGTTGAAACTTGCTCAAATACCATAGGTCAATTTTGGCCCACGCTAATTTTTGCCCCACTCGTGGCCCACCCGTCACATATTTTCGTTCCTAACTTGAACAACTATGTCATGGATCTACTCCTAACTTTGGAACACTACACACACACACAACAACACGACACACACACACCCACAGATTTACTTACACTCACACACAGCTTTACTTACACACGCAGATTACTTACACTCACACAGATTACTTACACTAATACTAGCACAATTCACATGAAACACTTAAACACCATTCACTGAATTTACACTTACATTTACACATAGGCAAAACTTACATTTACACTTATACACACACACGTACAAACACACTAACCAACCTTTGGTCTTCCATTGGCTCAATTTTTTAATGACTCAGCATTATGATGACTCATCTTTTTTTGGGGAAATGGAACGGCATCTTTAGGCGGATTCATCTTTGATGGGTGCTATACTTATGGTTCAAGTTTGATGGCTCCCAATCACCACCGTAAGGAGTATATAGTGATGTTTATTAGTGTTCTATGAGTATTCTATGAGTGCCCTTCTGCCAATGAGTGCCAAAGTGAGTGCCAATGAGTGGCCAATTGAATTCGCAAGGTGAGTGCCCAATTGAGTGCCAAGTTGAGTGCCACATGAGTCCACGTCGAGTGCGCACATAGTGGCAACTGAGATGGGCACTTTTTTTCAAGCCTTTTTCTAGCCTCCCCTGAAGCCCCAATAGCCCTAATATGGGTATCTACCTATAGGTTATGTATGAGCATTCGATTGGTGTATATTAACAAGTTGCTAGAATGCTTCACACTACTAATGAGTTTTAGATATTTTTCTAACAGCACTTATAGCATGAAGAATACTATATCTTAAAAGTTACACATTTGAGACCAGTGACCGGCAAACGTTTCAGGAGTCTGCGTCCGTCAGGTGAGCCCCTCCGCGAAGCCGACGCGGCGCCCATGCAGAAGCGGCAGATACATCCCGCCTCGCCGCGTCGGGCCCGGCATGCCGCAATATTTTCGCGTATCACGCCCGCCGCGTGCGTCCGCAGACGCAAATTTCCCGCGTGAACGAAAAATATGATAATCAAAATGTAAACTATTCAAATGAATTTCTTTTCAATATACTATGAGTCATTCATTTTTACTACAATTGAGTGAAAATATGTTATTAAAAACTATATAGCTTTACATACCTTTAATAGCATAAATACAGTAAAATCAATAGAGTGTTTATTACCCCTAACACAAAGGGAATTAGTAATAGCTTTTGTTTCTACTGTTTTATCTGCTTTAACTCATGTTTTATTGCTTTAAAACTCACTGCTTTTCTGCTTTAACTATCTGCTTTAACTCTCTGCTCTTTGCTTTCTGCTTTAACTCTTGCTTTACTGCTTTACCATATTTATTACAATACTAAAGCAGTAAATCAGTAAAAGAAAGACCTACTAATCCCACCATAAGGGTGTAGTACTTTGATTTTACTGCTTTACTGCTTTAACTCTCTGCTTTACTGCTTTAACTATCATGCTTTACTGGCTTTGCATTGGGATAACTGCTTTAACTCCATATAAATATCAAATATTAATGTTTTCTTTTATATTTTTTTATTTTTGTTTTATTACTTTTTTAGTTTTTAATGTAATGAAAACGAAAAACAAATTACAAAAATTTAATAAGTAACATTTATTTTAATAAAATTGTACGAAATTTTTTTAAAAAACCTTTTTATTATACTAGTTTTTTAGGGGTAGTAAATCAGGCTTTTTTTTTAAATTTTAAAAGCATTTATTCATTATTAGAAACTATAAAATCATTGGACATACAAATTTTTAGCATAAATAATATTTACAAGTTTATTAAAACATATCATTATTTAGAAAAAAGCAACATAATGACATAAATACAATAAGGCCCTCCACACATTACGACATAATAAGGGTTGAACAGGGTAAGACATAGTTTTTACAAAACTTACATTATTTTTTAAAAATAACGTGATATAATGATTATTCAAAAATATAAATTTTAAGTTTCAAAGAATCAATTTAATGTGAACGCATCGGTTTTTGGACCCTATACAACGGAAATCCTAAATTGTCCTGTTGCAGGTGAAATGTTGACGAAGGCAATGTATTGAAATATCAAGCAGGTATCCTTCTCCAACTTTACAGAGTTTATTTCGTTAATAGGGAACACTCCTAAAAAGCGAGGGTCATTTTTAAACACCGATTACATATTTCCGCTCTTATAATCATCTTATTTAATAATTCAGAAGCACGTTGCTACTCTGTCAATTTCAATGAGTTGGAGGATGCCTCAGATCAGACACACTACAGTGATCGGGTTTTGTAGACTTGATCCCAAAGAAAGACCTATAGTCTAACAGGTACCTTTCTCAAAATGTTAATGATAGGACGTTACAGTAAGCTGAAAGGTCAGCTGTGAGACCATAGGCAGGCATGTAAATTACTATTCTTTGCGTTTTCTTCAAGATTTAAGCCGGTCCCACTATCATTACATGAACAGTATTTGCTATTAAGTCGTAAAAAGGACGAGTACAGGGAGATAGGTCTCCGTTGTATAACATTTCCTAATCACGTCCGTGAGGAAGTCCATTCACATGTATACCTCTAAGCCCGAAAGGGGTGAATTTATAGGGTGATTTTTATAATTCCCGGAGTAGGCGTCATGTCCACAATCCCCTATTATTCACATTCTGTGGTAAATTTCCGTTCACACTGTTAGGGATATTGATACTCGATAATGCTTGAGTGAAATTAAATATCTTGGTTTCACTCTCTTCTTAATAGGGTACTTGGCTGTAGTATTCAAAAGCGAATTTTTCATTTCCAAACGAAGCTGTGGTGATACATTTCACTTTTCTAACGATAGAAATAAAGCCCCAGCAGTTTGAAAACAGGCCTCTTGACATACAGCTGGTAGCAGTAGGTTACTTTTTATTTTAAGAGCAAACTTAGGATTTGACCGTAATAAAATGATTCTAGTATCTACAGATGTAGAATGGAGTCTTTACTTGAAGAGAAGATATCGCTTTAAATACGACCGTTAAATCATAAGTATCCATTAAGAACTTTAGCTGCTTATCTATATGTGCAGCTTCATCTTTTGAACTATAAAAAACCACATGATTGGAGATGAGACTGTTTAGAGTCCGTCTGAATAATTTTACAAATGCTCTATATAGCTTCTATAAGGATAAATTACCGCTGACAGCCGCCTAGTGAAGTTCCGTTCAGATTATACTTCAAACCTGGGTGAACACATGTATAAAGCGAAATTTGATTCTGTATATACTATATGGTCGTCACGCGAAGGAAGATCTGTACCATCAGGTTTTTGTGAATTTTCGTTTCTTTACATATAAAAACACAGTCTAAGATGGGGTCAGGTTTGATCAGAAGTAACCTGGAATACTTGAATCTAGAGGAACATATCGTGTATTGGTAATTGAATGCAGAGGATTTATACTGATAAAGTTGGAATCACTAACGCTAATCTGGGTAGGGTTCCTGGAGAAGAGATCCAATTCACTCTTACATCAACAATCAGACCTAAGAAGGATGAAGGATGCTCTTGCTGTGCGAGTTCTATATCGTATAATGAGCATGTTTCTGAAAAACATTACTATATAACAGTAATAACACACTCGTAATACAAAATTTTCAAGTTATAATTAAATAGCAAATACATCAAAACATTTTTTTCTTTAGAGGTTTTTTTCCGCTTGTCCTATTTTCTTTTAAATGACAATACTATCTTGGTGCCCTCGAACCACTAGGCCTGCATTTTACGATCCTTATTATTACGCTTAACATCATCCAAAATCTCATCTGAAACATCGGCGATACGTCTTTTTAGTGCTGCACGAGGATTAAGTGTGCGAAATATAATCTTGAATTAGTAATGATGAATGTTCTTATAGCTTTTTACCTATATATTCCCCACTTCTCCTGAGTAGAGGCCTTGCATTTCTCCATAGCTTGGCAAAAAATCAACCAAGGCCATCCCCCTCTGCAATTTTGATCCTCTGAATACCCTTTTTTCGTCCATTATTAAGGAGTGTCTTTCTTATACTATCTTTACTCTGTGAGAGTATGTTAATGAAAAATATATCTGACTAAACCTCTTATATATTCCATTATCCTGTTAAATTAACTGCATCTGTTTCTTTTCTAATATGAACTTTGCATAACAATGCACCGTATGTAAAGGGGAAAGGGTTTCCTTCTACATCTTTTATATGCACGCGTACAGAGTCAAATTTGATCTATTCAGAGGTAGAAATAATGACATTAGGGAATCGTATATAAACTTTACTCTTTGGGAAAATTATGCTACTCTTAATAAAAGGAGCTTTAGTATTACTAAATATTGATGATCAATTTATATTTGTATAAGTCCATAGCCATACCTGGATGTATTGAGCATACTCGGAATGGGGTCATGTATAAATGGCAGTATCGATCTGCTTCAATATCTTTTTGTTATGTGGAGTATGCGTTTATCTCCACAGAATAGTAAATAACCCTCTTCAACATAGTCAGGGATATATGAAGTATTCACACTCAGGATCACAGGTCCTACGAATAATGTTAACGAACTGCCATGGTGTGTTCGAGAAACATGTCACGGTTCTCGTAGGTTTACACTTACTTTTGAACTTAAAGATATTAATTACTTTATCTTCATAGGTCGAACATTTCAGTTTTGTAATACCAAGTCTTACACATAATACTTCATATCAAAGGAGAACGTTTATGAATAAAAATAGCAGGCACCTACAAGATTTAAGATATGAACCTCCGCAGTAAATTCTTCAAGAAGTATTCTTTTGTAGCAAATGTTGTCGTATTCTGCTTTTTTGGCAATTGTAGTCCTTTTCAGATAACGAGTATCTTCCACTTGGTATATAGTTTCACCATTCTACCTTCTGTACACCCCATTCCAGAATAGATTGGCTAGAGGCAAATTTTCTATGTCCGTATTTAATTATCATTCCATAATCTAATTCGTATGCCTTTCTTTCAAGTTGTATTTTAGGATTCATTAAGCACGTTGTAAAATCCGAGAGTATTATTATCAGGATGTAAATGCACCAAGGAGGCGAAGACGGCAGAGTTTAATTAAACAAGAATGATCTAACATCTCCAGATTGTAATGAATATAAAACTGATATAAGAATAAAAAAACTAAAAAAACAATATATAAAACAGATCTCAGCATATTCTCAAATAGTAACAGATGAGAGAGAAATATTCGCCGTCAAAAGCCTAAATTTTAAAACTTCATCTGTAGCAAAATAATTCATTATAACGCTCTAAAAACCACGCTTAATTTACAGTAAAGAGCTTCTATTCTTAATATACTATTTATACCTCTCTCCGTCCTAATATTTTTCAATTTTAAATTATTATATATATGAGTAAAACATTCGAAAGCACACATCGAGCGAACATTTGGAAACACCTTTCACCGTAATAGGAATATTGGCCGTTAGCTATATATAAGAAAAATAAATTATATTGGTCGGCAGACCCTTTTATATTAATATTAGATCCGCGAAGCTAAAACTCCTTGTTAAAATCTTTATCACGATAATTAATGGCTATTCAATTTACTCTATGCGTTACAGACGTGTTACGCTAGAAGCTGATGTCCAGTTGTTGTTAGGATAGACTGTCTAACCAATTTATCTAAGGTGTATAAGGAAAGAACGATCACGAAGACAGAAAGCTATCACTACATAAAACATACCATCCTTATGTTACTCTATCTATACTTCATATTAGGGGCGAAAAACTAGATTTATTATGGTATAACATCTTCATTTTAAATAGTGGTTCTTTCAGATATATTTACATTCTCACCTCGAATCTAATACCTATATTGTAAGAAGTTGGTTATCCCTTCTTTCCCGCGCCAAATGTAATCTGGGATAACACCATCTGTTCTCTGTCCCAAATATGGATATTCTCTTGTTCTCTCGGGGTTTGACGATTTCATATAAATCTCTCATAGAGACAATGGCCGATATGGGCGGTATACTATCGGTACATACTGTTTGTTGGCTGATCTCGTCCTAGTGGTAATCCAACCATTGTACCCGGGTAATCTTGCCCATATTCTATCAGCCTTTAGATTCAGTACATTATCCCGTGCCTTCCCATTGTTCGGTTAACCGGCATCGACTATTGGGACGACAAATTTGGATCACTACACTCGTTCCCGAGTTTGAGAGCGTCGTACACTTGTATTTAGATTGTGACGTTATTGTGGGATGCGTCTTTGAAACCGTGAAACTGGACGAAGAAGCGCACCTCATTGTAGCCGGAACGGTTTGGTACACACAGAAAATCACCTCCACTACACACATGTTGTACCTCTGGTCTTCTTGTTTTCAATATCAGCCGCGGTGGGTGCGGAGATTGATATAGGTAACCAATCTTAGCTTGTCTTCCCCGTGCCATCTTTATGGAAGCATCCCGCAGGGTACAGTTTGTCGTAGCGGACCTTTCCTTTCATTCGCGTTGGATGGAACAAGAGGCCTTCTTTGGGAGAGAAGAAGTCCGCCAAGCTACCTTTTGTCGTCCCGTTAACTGAAACTAGACTTTTACAGTACGGTGTCTCGATCTGGGTGACAGCTCACTTTTATTTTTCATTGGGTCTCTGGAATTCATATAACACTGCAGGTTCGTTCTGTGGTTTAAGGGTCCTTGCAGTGCAAAGCCCTACCCGAGTAAGCATGTATACCAAGGCTACTAATAATATTGTACAAAGAGACTTTGGCGCTCCTATAATCAGAGGACTTATTTCATCGCTATCTCCGTCACTCCAGCTGTGGCCCGATTCTTGCCCGGTGGTTTCTGCCATACGGAGATCGATAATCCTGCCTTTCCTGCAACATGTCTTGTTTACCGATGAGTGCCGTGCTTCACCCTACCGTGATGGCTTCACTTCCAAAAGGCAGCCTCAGCAGGATAACAGGTCTCTACACATACCTGGGGTTGTTAACAGACGGAAGGACTAATCCACATTTTGCTATATTTGCTTCCATGTTTGTGGCGTTGCTTTCATCTCTATGTCAGTTCACCTTCATGAAGCGATACCATTTTTTTAATATCCTTGTCCTATACATCTAGGGGGTGGAATTTCCTTTAGAGGGATCTTCACGTTGGTGCTAGGACCTTTTTGTTCCTATCCTCAGTATTGGTGAGGTTCCTCTCACATCATCCTCTTTGCTATGTTTGTTCTGCCGTCCTCAGTGCTCGGTGACATGGACCTTGCTACGTATCCTGCAACTACTTCCATAAACACGACTTTACCTCGCAGCTGAATCCCATACGGATAACGACATACCTCCCTTGGTACGACGCCGCTAAGTAAAGACATGGTTCCACATTAGGATGGGCTTCCTCGGAGGGAAGTTCAGCCAACCATAGTATCGGTATACTATCACTAATCTGTGAAATCAACTAGAGTCTAACACTGACAAATTGAGATAGGATGAAAGGGGGACTTATTTTCTATACCTTTAAATACACCCCCCTTCCCCTTACCCTTATAATATGGTTGTAATATGGGGTAAGTTATTCGACATAGGCTCATCTACGGATTCGCGAATACCCTTAGCGACTTTAAATAATTTTTTCAATTAACCATCAACAATATAAGCTTTTGTCCTAACATATAAATATATGCCAAAAAATGATACCAAGGTAAATCTCGATCAAAACCCACCAGCCCGAAATATTCCGATCATGATACCTTCGGACGGTCACAAAATGTCCGCAGTATAGATCATTCTAAACAAGAACCTCATACTCTACCTATAACTCCTCCCTACAAATTAACCTTCCCAAAATACCTATATTTCTTCTTACACCATCAATACTTCTACCATTCACACACACATTCGCCTCTTCATTATCCTATGTCAATTGATTTTTTGCAGAATTTTATGATAAGTGTTTCATCTGCACACTTAATTGATTCATATTATTCCATAATTTTCATCTAAGCCACGAATACAGTACCATCTCCTAATTCACTACTTTACCTATAAGAATTAAGGCCTTTATCTCTCTTCTAATAATAATTCTTTTGTATTTAAATCCAGAATGAGTACATTCCTGTTTATTTACCCGGGGTATATATAATTATAGTAAGCCGCGTTTCCATTTCATCCTTTCCAAAACGTAAGTTCATTTACCTCTTGCTTTGTTTTTTTGATTTTAATCCTCTCACGTATGTTTATGCAATTTTAAGGTCTTCCTTCGTTTCCTCCTTTTATATTCTCAATAACCTCTCTTCTCTACCCTATATATTATCATATCCATTTCTTTATTCATTCAATTTTACCAAATCTCTTTTTTACTTTTAACCACATTGCATCACTTAATGTTTCGATTCCACCCACTACCCACTATTGACTATTTTCTTACTTTCCTTACTTATATGCAGCAAATCCGCACAGTGCTTCCGAAACTCACCATGTTGCCGCTCCTTTTGTTCAATTTGCGGTCAGATTTGGTTCAGGCATTTAAACTATCTTGTTCACGTTAAATCATCAAATTACAGACTGGTATTTCTGGCAATGTCCTCCTATTTCTACTATACGGGTGTTTTCTCACCCTTATATTCCCGCTTGCTCATCTTGTGTAACTTCTTAATATCATCCCACTAACGCTTCTTATTATTCTTTATTGGACGCTCGTATGTATATAGTTGTGATTCACCTTCCATATATGTCTTCGATCGTATAGGCTATGATTTTTTTACGTAAGTTGTAGAACTAAAAGTATGATGAGGCGTTCTTGAGTTATTTTCTCATCAGATACTCTTTAACACAATTTTCTTGGGTAACTTATAATCTTACTGTGAAATTTTCTTTTGAGTTTAGCCTGCACTTATACCATACCCTTATTTTATCATAATCCAGGGCCTCTTCCTTCCAGTTCAACCATCTTGTAAGAATGACTATCACCAACACCATTATCCACTAATTTTCAATCTCCACCAATTTAACAAATCCGTTGCCAATCACAAATCAATACTTATTAGTCCCATTACATTCATCCTTCGTAATACTATGCCTGCCTTCAATAACATCATAATATAGTTAGAATTTATGTGTCCCAAAACCCATGTTCGAACAATACTATTTAAATTACTCAATCAAAGCTTATTCCTGGCATTTACGCCACCCTCCAGTTAAATAATGCAAATGTATCTACTAATGACTTTAGGCCTAACCTTGACCTTCCTCAATACCTTCAAGGATATATTTATAATTTTAAAGATATTTTATATTGCATTTTGACACATATACATAATGTATTTATTTGACTTGTTTAGAAATTAGGTGGAAAAGTAGAGATGTTGAAGTATGTCCGTACTGAGTAAATCGGGTTTCTGACCCATCAGTGAGGGATTATGGGGATGGGATTCGTCGGACAGGATCTAGTGGGTATGAGTTAGTGCATTGATTTTCTTTAAAATGTCAAGTACTACCTCCAAATTTTCATTAATGTTGGCGAGTTTGGGTATAGGCTTGGATGGAAGGAAAGAGGTAAGGAAAGAGTGGACAGTTTCTTCCGGGGATGGAGAGTAAAATATAATGTCTAGAAATGTGTAAAATGTATTCCTGAAAACGATTAAGTCGATTCTTATTCTGGATCTGAAATTATATTAGTTATATGCAGATAATCAATATTTAAGCTTTAAGGAGTACTCAAGGCATAATATGAGGAGTCCAGTAATGGAATGTGATAGCAAAAGATGAAAGAATAAACAAAATTCTGAAATAGAACAAGTAGAAATCGAAAGTACTCATATGTTTAAAGTAGTGTATCGAGAAGTATGTGAGGGGAATTGTTGCTAACTATTTATGGTAGGTAAAGTAAGCAGCTTATATACAGCGAGGTGGTTGGTATGAAGAGGGGGGAGATGAGTGACACAAGAAGGTCTGTTTAATATGAGAAGTGGAGTTAGAAGAGAGATCACTCTTTGCGGTTATGATGGAGGTGAGTTTGGGTGATATTGAATTATGAAACAGCGTTGAAATTGTGGCTTTGAGGTTGCGTCCGGCCCACAAAAAGAATGAGAATTCGTTGTGGAAAGAATATGTGTCCAAATAATTAACTAGGAGGAGTAGTATAGTATAAAATGGGATAAGAACATCCTTGAAGAAACTGAAAGATTGTCTATCTTGGTATACAGATGAACCGTGAAAGTTAATGCATGTGTTTAATAAAACCTTCATTTGATCCACTCACAGATTCTTGACACACGATGAGGTATAATGAATTGGGGAAGTACTGGAACCCATCCTTTACAATTCATATGATGGAAGTATGAATAAGCCTATTTTCTTGGTATAATCCAAGTGAAGGGCTAAATGCAAAGAAAAGCGGGGGATTGAAAAGATAAAATTGGGAGAAAATAGTAAACCGGCTGCCTCTCGCTGAGGGAGAGTATCTGCATAGAGAGCTATATTTATTTATTTTTCAGAAATTTTTATATGATGTTGAAAGGAGGCAGTTATTAGGTTTACAATGGATAGTTGTGTGCTTTCTCGTAATATAAACTCGGAACGTAGGAAGCTTTACCTTCTGAGGCCTGTTTAATGAGGAACATTTCACTTTTAATATAAGTGTAATTGTACAGACTATCACAGACATACTAAGGATTGAATTTCTCAGTCCTACACTTAATTAGGGTTTACGTGTTGTGTGTCGCGAAGAGGAGCTTTCAGCTTTTTAAATTTTCTTTTATAAAGAGGTAAATTACTTGCAACTAGAGCACTTCATTATTCAGGTATGTACATACAAGTTTCTATCTCATATGGGAAGAATGGTTGGTCCACTGTCATAAATCGAGCAACACTCTGTGCGAGTTTTTGGGGTTGAAGTTAACACTCAAATAACCGTGGGGTGGGTCGAAGTATACCCTTCGTCCTAATATATCTTTTAAGAAGAACTCTTTCCTTGAAGGGGAAACATTTGAGTTGCCAATACATTAAATTTGACTCATGTGGACCAGTAATTGAAGAGGTGATAGTGGTGGAAGTCGTGTCGCCGGCGAGAGTACGGATTCATCAGATGCGAAATGGTTTCTCTGAACCAACACAAGAAGTCAGCACTGGTTGTTGTGTTTAAAGAAACACTTCGCATATGCTTGCTTGATGAAAAATATTCTGCGTTATGAAAAACAGATAATTAGTGTGGAAATAACTTGATCGCCTTCTGCTATTTCCAATTCATTTGTGCATTAATCATCTAATACAATGATTCTATATAAATTTATCTTCTCAATCCTAATATTGTCTCCTTAATGAACTTTATTCTAAAGTTTATATTCTTTAAATTCTTTCTCTTAGTTAATTCTTTAACATGTTATTTATTTTTAAGGGTATATACTCATAAATTCCATTTCTCTTAATTATTTATTTATTGTATCTTTATACACAAGCTGTGGGCTACAAGACATGTAGCCGGACTTCGGAACGTAATTTTCTCCACATCCATACTCGTTAAGTAGATAATGAATAATGAGTTTAATTAAAGTTGTAAGCAGTAAATTATGTTTTTTTAATAAAATTTCGCTACACATTTATTAAAAAGAAAAATGTTTATATAACAGACACTGAACGTGTTTTTCTTTCATTACAATTAAAAATAAAAAGTAATAAAACAAAAAAAATATAAAAGAAAACATAAGCTAACCACTACAAATACTACTGAGTTCCAAACCCCCCACGTAAAGCAGTGAGTTTAAAGAGTAAAGCCAGAGAGTTAAAGCATAAAGGCCAGAGAGTTTTAAGGCAGTAAAACAGTAAAACAAAAAGCATACTAGTCCCTTGTTAGGTAACACTCTATTGATTTACTGATTACTGCTTTAAGGTATGTAATGTTAATTATGAGTTAAAGCAGTAAAGCAGTAAAAAAAGCATACTAACCCCTTGTTGTTGATGGTTTGTTTTTACTGATTTACTGCTTTAAGGTATGTAATTATATGAGCTTAAAGCAATAGCAGAGAGTTATAAGCTGTAAAAGCCAAACAGTTAAAGCTAGTAAAGCAGATCTTAAAGCAGCTAAAGCAGAGAGTTAAAGCAGTAAAGCAGTAAAAAAAAAGCATACTAATCCCTTAGGTGTTAGGTAACACCTCTATTGTTTTACTGATTTACTGCTTTAAGGTAGTAATGGTATAGAGTTACAAGCCGTAAATGCAGAGAGTTAACAGCAAGTAAAGCAAAGAGTTAAAGCAGTCAAGCAGATAGTTAAAGCAGTAAAGACTAGGGAGTTACAAGCAGTAAAACTGAGGTTAGCAGTAAATACAGTAAAAACAGAAAAGCATACTAATCCTTGGTGTTGTAGGTATAACACCTCTTATTGATTTACTGATTTACTGCTTTCAAGGTATTAAAGTATATGTTTTTAATCAAATTTCAATACAATTGTAGTAAAATGGAATGACTTCATAGTACTAAATTTGAAGAAAAATTCTTTGAAACTAGTTTTACATTGGATTATCATATTTTTTCGTTCGCGCGGGCATTATCGTCCTGCGGATGGCACGCCGGCAGGGGGATACGCGGAACATATTGTGCCTGCGGTGCGCACGCGGCGGGGGGATAATTGCTCCTGCGGGGTCGCACGGTGAGTTTAATTTTACTATGATTTGGTGTAGAAAGGGCCGGCTTCGCGGAGGGGCTCACCTGCGGACGCAGACTCGAAAACGTTTGCGGTCACTGTCTAAAATGTGTAACTCTTTAGATATAATATTCTGTCAATGCTAAAGTGTTAGAAAAATACACCATAGTAGGAACCTCCTAGCAGACTTGTAATATACACCAATCGAATCCTCCTACCTTATTAACTAGGGGTAGATACCCATATTAGGGCTATTCGGGGCTCCGGTGAGGCTAGAAAAGGCTGGAAAAAAGTGGCACTCAGTTGGCCCTATGTGGCACTTCACTCACTTGGAACTCATTGGCACTCACTTGGCACGCATTGGCACTCATTGGCTCTCATTGGCACTCACCTGGCACTCATAGAATACTCATAGAACACTAATACAACATCACTAGATACCTTAAGGTGATTGGGAGCCATCAAACTTGAACCACAATATAGGCACCATCAAAGATGATAAAAGATGACGTCATCAAAGATGAGTCATCAATAATGCTGAGCTTTCAAAATTGAGCCCAATGGAAGACCAAAGGGTTGGTAGTGTGTTTGTACGTGTTGTGTATAAGTGTAAAATGTAAGTGTCTATGTGTAAATGTAAGTGTCAATAGTGAATGGGTGTATAAGTGTCGTAGTGTATATGTGTGTGCAAGGGTAAGTAAATCTGTGTGAGTATAAGTAAATCATGCGTGTGTAAGTAAAATCTGTGTTGAGGGTAAGTAAAATCTGTGTGTGTTGGGGGGTGGATGTGTGTGTGTGTGTAGGTTGTTCAAGTTAGGATAGTTCCATACATACGTTCAAGTTTGAGCAACGAAATATGTGACGGGTGGGCCACGAGTGGGCAAAAATTAGCGTGGGCAAAATTGACCCATGGTATATGGCAAGGTCAACGCCGAAATATCATGGTCAAACAAGGTTAAGACATCAAAAAAGGGCTAAGCCCCTAAAGGAAGGCCTAAAAATTACCGTGGGTCAAAATTGACCCACGGCATCTGGCATGCTTTGGAGAAAAGGTCAAGGACAAAAAAGGTAAAGACATCAAAATATAGGGCTAAGCCCTAAGCAGGAAGCAAAAATTAGGGGGGGCAAAAATTGACCCATGGAAGACAAGGGGTTGGTCGAAAAAATTAGGGTTGGACACGTTCAGACGTTGCTGACGCAAACCGTTTGGCCGCAACCTTTCTTAGAAGGGTTGCAAAATTAGGGTTTGCCGAAAAAATTAGGGTTGCCAAAAAATTAGGTTCTCAAAAATTTGGGTTGCACAAAAAGGTCAGGTCAGGTAAAAATTTCGGGCTCAAAAAAGGTCAAGGGCAGGTAAAATACGCGTTGGTCAAAATGACCAGCGGTGTGCAATATGCCTGCCCTACTACTAGCTCGTGATTTTCCGGACTCACCGTCGACTTCTCATCTCAAGTGCACTACGTTTTTCTCTTTCCGGTGCATGTATACGTGCACCTCACCTCCCAATCCTGGGGAGAAGGAGATGGAATATATTATATATAATATATATATATAATTATATATAATATATATTATATATATATATATTTATATATATATAATATAGTTATATATACTATATATATATATAATATATATATATAAATTTGCTTAACTATGTTGTATATTTATGTATTCTATCTCGGAAGCAATGAATTTATATATATTATATATAATATATATATATATATATATATATATATATAATATATATATAATATATATATATATATATAATATATATATATATATATATATATATATTATATATATATATATATATTATATATATAATGAGTATTTATTTATATCAATTTATTATGGGTGGCAAGGTAATTTTTGTAAGGAAAAGGAAGTTGAAACACTCTTCTTATAAAAATTGATGGCAGGGTGCGAAAGAGATTTTGATTTGTAACTGAGACTGGGTAGAGCATATCAAGCTCACAAGGTTGGACGTTGCCCTATACCTTTGATTTTGCGATGGCCTGAAAGACAATTTTTGTCTGCTTAGAAGACGGCATTTGTCCTTAGTCGGTAAAGGTGAGAAGGAAAACAGAGCAAAATCTAAGTGGAAAACTTATTAACTGTTCTGTTGGTAGATTAGAAATTACTCGCCATACATTATTAAGTTTAAGAAGAAGGTTTTTCCTCCTCCAGGGATCATACCTTTAAAACAATAAATGGCTCATGTTGATTATCTGTGTCCATGAAGTTGAAGTCAATTTTTTTTCATAAGTTACGTTATCAAACAGAATGTAGAACGGCACCCGCATAGTGAGAAGAGCTTGAACTCCTATATATTTATATCTTTAATATAGCATGTTTTGTTGCTTATTGAAACGAACGATGAAATGTGAAATAAATTATATAATAATATAAGTTTGGTTACGTTAAGTAAGGTTATGTTGCGTTAAGTAAGATTATGTTACGTTAGGTAAGGTAATTTTAAGTTACGTTAGGTAGCATAGATTTAAACTTTTTTTATTTTTAAAAGTGTGAAGCTCTTTAATTGAAATATAGTCTTATTTTGACTCACTACAGTTTCATTTTGATTTTTTTTCAAATGTGTTGGAATCCATGCAATCGATATGGATATGAACACGGATAAAAGACATGATCTTAATAAATGTGTTTATATTTTTTGCTAATAAATTTTAAACTTTTCATAAAATAAATTTGGAAAATATTCTCTGTATTTAAAATTTTACCACCTCTCTCAAGATAATATTTCTACTTTAGTTATAAAGTTTGTCTTAGTACAATGCTAAAGTACGAAAATTATTGGAAGACAATACTAGATTAGTTTCATTTATACATGAAAGTAAATAAAAAGCACAACTAAATCTAATATATTTTTAATTTTATTCTTTTAAGATAAATAATTAAAATTTAATATTGCTTTTAGCTAATTTTTTAATAATTTTTATTTCTCATCGCTGTAATTTTTTGGTGTAAAAGTTTTAAATTCCAATTACCAAAATTTCAAATATTATTATAATATTTTATCCCCCATTTAGACATTGATAGGAAATGAGTATAATAATAAGAATGTAAGACATAGTTATTATTTATTAATCTCAGTTTATTATCTCTCTAATTAATTGAATATCTATTTATTAATATAATATAATATATATTGAATCGGTATATATATATTATAATATATATATATTATCTAAATAGTTCATAATATCATAATTTACATATGAATAAACTATAATAATATAACTATGATTCACAATTATACTAATACTATCTATAAATCGAATTATAATAACCATACAACTAATCTATAATATTTAAAACTATATCTTCTTTTATATTAAAGTTATACAAGGAATAAAATTTAAGGATATATAGGGAGAAACGACTAAATTCTCACTATATATAAATACTTTTTTTCTCGTATGTTTAAATATTACTTCTTTCAAAATACAATACAGAACAATAAATCATTGTGAAGATAAATAATCATTCTGGGAGGACAACTCTTGGTATATGGAATAAGCTAATGCGGTTAATTGCGTGAGTGCGGGGTATCTACTAATGAGGTCGCGTAGGTGTGGTACGATATTCACTAAATATCTTATATATGCTAAATGGACTTAGAGTTAGGTTAAGTTATATATAGGGTGAGAAAGGTCAAATAAAAAGGTGTATAATATATTTATATTAATAATATATCAATTATATAGTTAATATGATATATATATATATATATATATATTATATATAATATATATAGTATATTTATATAAATATATATATATAATATAATATATAATATTATAGTATATATATATAATATATATTAATATATATATATTTAATTATATATATAATAATATATATTATTATATAGTATATATATATATTATTAATATATTATATATATAGATATTATATATATATATAATAATATAATATAATTTAATAATTATATATATATAATATATTATATAAAATATTATATAATATATATATTATTAAGTATATATAATATATATACTATATATGTATATATATATGGTCTAAGTATGGAAGTCCAGGTTAAATTTAAAAATGTTCTAAGTACAATTGTAGTTCAAAATGTTCAAAGTAATAACTTATTAACTTTAAATATATTTAGAAAAGTGATGTACTCTTACTTATTTAATTAGAGTTAAACATGTATGATTAAACCTATTTTGTTGTTTTTGAGTTAAATTCTTATTACTCTGGGTTTTAATATATGGGTAGCATTAAATTAACAGTTTCTTTCTTAATTTTCTAATTATGCCCCCTGGTACCCAGGATTTAACTCATTAGATTTATATATTTTATTCTATAATAAATAATTATGATCAAAGTAGTCATATAATTAATGTGAATACAATGTCGCATTGAACAATACCCAATCTTCTCAGAGAAAGTTATATCTAATGTATTATAATGATGTCGATATGTACAGTCAATATCATAATATAAACATACAAGTTGATGTTCCAAAAATTTATCTATTAGAACATCTTACAGGAACTATCATATATAAAATGATGCACCATAAGGGTTACACCCACCTATTTTACTCTTGTGCATGTGTTAGTAACTTTCTATATTGAATATTTTCATGGAAATATCTCTTAATAGACATTCTGATATTAATATCTAATTATTGTGCTTCAAGGTGACATTCCGGACGTTATTCTAATGGGACATTTTAGCGAAAAATCGTATGGGTTATCTGATGTAAATCTTGGGTGTCTCTTCTCAAGGTTCTCTCAGTGATAGTCATCAACCCCCCTGGTGTTTCCCTCTGAATTCATCCATGGAATCGAGCCATGAAACAAGACCCTCAAAACAAAGAAAAAACCCCCGTTTTCTGTTGTTTTTACTCTCATATCGTCTCAGCGCTTTTCACTGTGATAGTATTATTGAATCTACGTGCTTCTCGCTATGTGATAAGTTTCACTTGAGTGTAAAAAAGGATAGTTGGAGGCATATTATGTGATATTCTTAACATTTATAGAGTGTGCAGTGAGGTGTCGTTAACGAAATCTTCGAGGAGATGTTTATATGTGTTGTGTTGTTCGCTGTGTTGATGTGTAGCGGATGTCGTGGGTTGGTGTGTTGTGTTTTTGTTTTTTGAAGTAGGAGTCATAAGATCCTTTATATTACACTAAAGATTATTCCGTGCCGGGTATACAACATCTTAAATAGTTTACTTATTCCCTATAATATATATTATTTGGTATCTTATTGATAATATGGGTTTAGTCTAGAGGGACTCAATAAACTGTTTCATTTTTTAACCCAATAATTATATTTTTAAGTTAATAATTTAGGGTATAGTCAATGACTAAGTGTGATAAATAATTTACAAAATGTATAGTTTTTTTATGGATTGAAATTTTTTGACTTTAATAATAATATAGCCTTATTCTCAGGAATGGAATAATAAACGACAAAACGCTTTTTGCAAAACGAATTTTATTACTTATTATCATGGTAAGTTCACTACAACGATTCAAGGATCAGATGACTACTACGTTCAAATGAAAATGAGATGGAAAAAAAAAATAGTAAAATTAAATATAATATATATATATATATATATATATATATATATATATATATATATTATATATATATCAAATTATATAATATCTTAATATATAATTATTATAATATATATATATATTTATATATATATATGATATAATATAATATATATTATATATATACATAAATATATTATATTATATATATAATATATATACTATATATATATATATATATATATAATATATATACAATATATACTCTGCAGTATATACTTTTCCCTATTTTGTTTTTTTAATTGAAAAAAAAAAGAGTTAATATTGTTAAATCTTAAGGTAAAATACTCTTTATAAAAAAATAAGGGACAGTTTAAAATAGCTTCGACCTTGAAAAAAGTGGGATGCATACCAAGAATCATGGACCTTCTAAATTATAAATAATACAGTTATATATATGTAAATATACAGATATTAGTTACATAATTATATATATATATATCATAGTAATTTATATAATTATATTCATATATATATTTAGAGAAATATAGTATATTTTAAGATATAAATAACTATGTTTAGTATGTAAACAATACTGTCATATAAAAAGTTATTTTATTATAATACTATTAAAATATATATTAATTAATATATAATATATATATATATAGTAAAAATATAATATAAGAATGCCTTCTATTAATTCTTGTGTACTTGTATTTTACAAGACCTACTCACCCTCATCACCTCTTATAACGTTATTATGACAATCGTGGTATGTTTCCTATTCCATTTTTCCCGCTTTTCTATTCCTTTAGTATAGCATGAAAAGGAATTTTAGAGTTTCCTAATAACTTCTTTTAAAACGTGTTATTCATTTTTCCTTATTTAATTTGACGGTTTACTTTAATACAATAAAGATCTTAGAACATATTTTTTTTTTTTTTAATATTTTAATTTTGTTTTTTTTTTTTTTTTTTTTTTTTTTTTATAGGATTGTGGCGGAGAGAAGAAGGACGAGAGGTTTTGGTCGACT
>JABUQX010080295.1:0-15000 GCA_015478945.1 Trachelipus rathkii
CACTAGATACGCTTAAAAGGTACTACTACAACAAATCGAATCCGCTTGTCAATCAGAATACCAAATTTTCACTGCAAAACAGTTCATACAATCAATTTTTTATCATGATCTGTACATAAACTAATCAAAAATAAAGCCATCGGAAGCACTACTAAACCATACACAGGGAACTACTTCTTTGGATCACGAACCATCTTCAATAAGTGTTAATTCCTGATTTCTAAGTGGGTAGATTCGGAAAGGCTTCGACGAATTTACTATCTAATTAGCCCGCAATTTAAGGATTTGACTCATTGTAATTCTTACTCTATTCAATGTCACGTTATACGCCGGCATAAGGAGCAATTATCTCAAATACTAAGAACACTTTTGGTATAATCAGGTCTCATGAGTGATGAAAGAGCGTATCGTGAGAACGCTTTTTACGTTATCTTCGTAAGGTATATACAAGTATATAAATTTGACATAACTAGTTTGGTAGTAATGCAATTGCCAAAGGAAACTATCATAGTATTCTTTCTTAATATTTTAACTTTTAAATCCTGTTTCTACAAATAT
The DNA here is from genome assembly GCA_015478945.1 of Trachelipus rathkii. NCBI lineage: Eukaryota > Metazoa > Arthropoda > Malacostraca > Isopoda > Trachelipodidae > Trachelipus > Trachelipus rathkii. The sequence continues at coordinate 559 of JABUQX010080295.1, forward strand.
TTTGGGTGTTCACCAAGATATCGAGATTATTTTACTCAGCTAAATTTTCTTCGCCATATAACATTCTGTGTAACCTACATCAAGGTCGACCCCCAGCGAAACCCTTGAAGAGCTCGACAGTTAGAAAGAGACGTCATTACGCGCAAATGACCTCTATGATACAACACGCGAGACAAGAAGGCGATTCAATTAGTTTCCTTTTCTACAGTTGCTTTTTTCGTGCGATGCTATTCTGTACCAAAATATATCACTCATTTATTTATACTTTCTACAGATTACCATGTTCTTCCATCACGGTCTCTTTAAAACCTTTTTATGCTAAAATTTGGAGATTAGTAATCTCCTTAGACGCTTCTAGTGTTCTCTTTGCGCTCACAGCTCCTTATTTTTCTGTCTCTTGAACGAACGTGGTGTAGGTGGAGTACAACTGTTAGCATGAGCTTATCTACCCACTTCAAATATAATAGTTCATTACTATTTTACGATTTCAATCTACTTAAAGATTAATTAGTTAGTATATATATAAGTTTGTTATTTGTACAAGTACTATCATAATTCAATCTAGTATACATTATACGAGATTACGATATCTGTAGATTACCATAATAATATAGGTGAGTATATAGTCAGGTGAGTAATATATAATCTTCTTATATATATATCCTGAGTCTGAGAAATACTGAAAATAATATCATAAGCTTTACACTCCTAGTCTATTGCTCACGGCTAGTAAGTTCGTAACACCAGATCGTAAAAAATTACATACTTGTATGAATGATGTTGTATATCGGTTGAGAACTGCTCACTCACGCATTTTATGTAAGTGCTAAGAAACAATGATGAAGACTCTCCCAGTGAGATTTCTCCTTATTCCGGGTCGTTGTATTAGAAAATCAACCTACTATTACTTGAATTTCTAAAATCTTTGAAGTGCAGGAATGCTAAACTATGTGCCCGACATTGATTTTTACTCAAAAACAACCTCATATGGTCGTACATACCAAGTTTTATCTGACAATTTATTTTCCAGATAATCCAAACTACGGAGATTGCTTAGATTCAACCCTGTTACGCTTAGTCCGTTTGATAATAATAAATAAGAGGAGGACTAGCACAGTTTGTACCAACGCATACACAATATTAACACTTCTTGAAATTCATATATTGAACATCTGCAAATTATTTTTAAGGCGTTTAGATTCGGAAACAAGGTTGAAATACTTTTTATTATTTCGAGAAAGTCATCGTGGGTGAGGAGGTCAGTACCCGTATTAGCGATTTCTAGCTCCTCGATACCGAATAAAGGTTTTTCTTTCATTAATAATAATTCAGTTAACTTTAAGAAGGTTCCATACTTATCCAAAGAAAATTTAAAAGATTTCAAGCGTTCGTACGCGGTACTCATCTTTCTAATAACTTCAGCGACGGTTTTAGCACCCGCTGGAATACCATCTGTCGAACGGTCCGTTGTTGTTGCTGATGCTGCTGCTGCTGCTGCTGCTGCTGCAGCTCTCACCATATGCTCGGTCAACGTCAATGTTATTGATTCAGTCGCCCTGTACGGGGTTTGCGTCGCATTATCGAGAAAGTCTAGAAAGTTCTCCGAGGTTTTTTGCTCGTTGTCCGAATCAAATAAAGATAAGAGCAGGTTAAAATTTAATTCCGTCGCCCCGTGTTTTGCGATAAAATAATTCATAATCAAATCGCAGTTTCTAGCGAAATTTTTCGAATCCGAAACATTGTTGTACGCATCTTGGAAGGACGGTGTTTCGAAAATGACATCCATAGTTAATTCTTGTAGCTGTTTCACATTTTTATCCATTTCGATTTGTTTGTTGAAGACTAGGGAAAAAATGGACTACGACGACTGACGTAGCAGTTTTATTATCTTTAGAAAAAAAAACTATCCAAAATCTTTTCAATGAAGAATAGAAAATTGTGAGGTAATGTTCTAGTAACGGTATTGTTAACGACGACGGACGTAAATACTTAGCGAAGCAACGATACCCAATGAAGAAAAATATAATAGTTCAACCAGCATTTATAGGCTGCAAATAAAAAAATAATTGATTTAAGTTTTTAATACATCTTTTTTTATTTTTTTTTTTTTATTATTCTATTATTTTTAAACACGCCATGCTTTTTGTGCTGCTGTGTTTACGATAAAAAAAACGCATGCTAAAGCGAGTCGCAAACGGAGTGAGTGTAGCGATTGAAGTAAGCCAAAGCGTCAGCGCACGCCCTTGCACGTGCTCAGCGAACGAGCTTGAACCGTAGAGTTCGTCCCGATATATTGACGTTGCGAAGGAAACTGATATAAAGCAAAGGTCTAAGTGTTAAAAACTAAAAATTCCCAAAGAAAATAATTCACAAATTTTTTTAAAGACGAAATTATTTTTCGGAATTAGCACTTCGACCTTCGACTTATATTACTTCACAACGAGGCGTTACTATATGACGTCATAATCTGTTTAAAGACGCTTTTTTGATTCCCGTAAGGCGACACTATATTATAGTGACGTTTAGAATGGAACTCAAAAACGACCGAACGTGCTCTCACTACGCTTTTTATGATGTAAACTATCGTTGGACCGGTTATAGTGAGGTTTAGAAGGGAACTGATGTCAGTCGAAGGTCTAAGTGCGAAAATCTAAATTTTAATATCCATGGAAAAAAAACGCTTAAGGAACGAAACATTTATTTAGCACTATCTCCCGAGAAGTAAAAAGTAACGTTATTTCGTGTTTTCGCTTCTCGCGTGATTTGTATATTTACCGAAAAATATTATTTTTTTAAATTTTTTTAATGCGATTATTTTTTTTTAATTTAGTGTCCCAAAAAATACCATTTTCTTTATTAAATCATTTTTTTAGGTGACTATATTAAAAAAAATTAAAAATTATAGTAAATTATAAATTATTATTTATCGTTAAATATACGAATCTCGCGCGAAGCAAAAGCACGAAATAACGTTACTTTTTATTTCTCGGGAGATGGTGCAAAATTAATTTTTCGTTCCCTAAGCGAGCTTTTTTTTCGAAGAAAACCAAAAAAAATAATTATTGAAAAAAAATTTATAAAGAATTGATATCCAGGTTAATTTTCTTTAGTTAGAATATTTAATTATCATCATACAAATTTTGTTTAATGTAAATATTCTTTTTTTTTAATTTAGTCTCCCACAAAATACCGGCGTTTCGAAGGGAACTGATATAAGTCGAAGGTCTAAGTATAAGTCCAAGGTCTAAGTGCTAAAAAATAAAAAATCTCAAAGAAAATTATTCACAAAAAATTTTAAGTCGAAATTATTTTTCGGAATTTGCACTTAGACCTTCGACCTATACCAGTTCCTTAAGCGGCGTCACTATATGACGTCATAATCGGTTTGACGATAGTTCGAGTTTAAGAAAATGGTATTTGAAAGCGTTCAGCCGCTTTCGCGATTCCGTAAGGCGACACTATACTATAGTGACGTTTCGAAAGGAACCCAAAAACGACCTAACGTGATCGGGCGACACCTTTAGGTATAAACAATCGCTTCAACCCGATATAGTGAGTTTCGAAAGCGGAACTGAAATAATCGAATGTCCTAAGTATACAGTCGACAGGGCTAAGTGCTAAGTCAGAAGTCTAGAATAGCAGCGAAGTCCACTAAAAGGACTAAAGGAAGAGAGTCTAAAGTATAATTCAATGTCTAAGCAAACAAGTCCAAGGTCTAGTGCTAAGATCGAAGGTCTAAGTCATACATTCGACATGTCTAAGCATATAAGTCGAAGGTCTAAGTGCTAGGTCGAAGGAACTAATAAAAGTCGAAGGTCTAAGTGCTAAGACGAAGGTCTAAGTATAAATAAATAAATAAGTCGCTAATATATAATTTACAAAAAGAAAATAATACACAAAATTTTTTTACGGATCGACATTTTTTTTCCGGAATTTGCACTAGAGACACTTCGACTTAATACCTAAGTTCCCTAAGAACCGAGCGTCCAACTTATATTACCGTCATAAATCGGTTTAACAATAGTTTAAGCTTAAGAAAATGGTATTTGAAAAGCGTTCAGCACAAGACCGCCTTTTCGCGATTCCCTGAAGGCGAACACTATATTATAACATGAACGTTTTGAGGGAACCCAAAAACGACTAACTGTGATCTGGCAACATCTTTTTAGGTAATACAACTATACGCTTTAAACCCCGATAATACCGTGACGTTATCGAAAGGACTAATTGAATATAATGTCGAAGGTCTAAGTGCTAAAATCTAAAAAATCTCAAAGAAAATCAATATCCACAAATAATTTTATTAGTCATAAAACTTATTTTTCGGATCTTGCACTTAGACGCTTCGACTTTCACATCTTACTAAGCGGAGCGTCACATTATATTTGTGGTTTGTGGGGCTGATGTGCTATTTAATCGGTTACGATAGTTCAAGCTTCAAGTAGGGGTTTTTGACACAAATTTTGTGCCATGTTCCCAATAGGGGTTTTGGACACAAATTTGTGCCATGTTCCCAATAGGGGTTTTGACACAAATTTCCATGTTCCCAATAAGGGTTTTGACACAAATTTGAGGGAGACTAAACTATAGAAATAATCAATATAATAGAGTACAGCTTTTAAACTTAACTTAATAAAATCTTAAGGGTTAAGAATCTCGCGCTCGATCGAGGCACGCAAAACGTTACTTTTCACTCTCGGAGATGGGTGCCAAATAATTTTCGTTTCTTAAGCGATGTTTTATTTCGAGGCGAAACGAAAATAATAATTATCGGCTTTCTAGTCTATAAAGAATTGTATTCGATTGGTATACCACAATTGTAAAACTTATTTTTTTTCTTTGGTTCTTATTTTTTTCTTAGTATTATATAATTATCAACACCGAATAGCGACAGTCGGTGCGCGCAGTTTTTTTATTTTTCTTTATGTATTTTCATTGGAAAACCGAGCCTTAAACAATGCCAGTAGGAGAGGAAAGTTGAAGAAAATACTCGTTTTCTTTATGATTTTATTAATGTCATAACGAAAAACATTTTTAAAAAAGGTATCTAAAATGTATTCATATTCATTGGAGGAGTCAATAAGCGACGTCTCCCACGTAGATTCTCTCGCTGAATTCAAATATTATTTCGAAAATGGTAAGAGACGGATACTTCTATCTTTCCTATTCGGAATTAGCGAGTGTGAAAACGTAGAATGATATGTTTTCTTATCTTATCTTTTTTGTATTTTTCTTAAATAAAGTTATAAAAAAATGTAGTTTTAATTGTTTAATATCGTTTTATATACATATATGAACGAAGAAAAGAAAAGACGCGAAAATAATAAATTCGTTCAATCGTTATCGGTTTCTACCACCGGGTGAGAGAGGCAGTCGTTAAAGGAAGATATTTTTTCCGAAAATACTCTATACGAACAAACCAGCACCCGATATTTGCGAATATCCTCTTCGATAGAATTTTCTGCGCGCTTCATTTCCTTCAACAACCGTTTCGACTTCTTCTCCGCCTCGAGAAAACTTCTTAAAGACGAATAAAAATGTTTAATTTTTTCTTCGGCTTCTCTTAGAAACACGAGTCCCTTAACGCCGCTCGCGCCGCCTTTTTTGACGCTCTTTTCTAAATTGTATTTTATACGCTCAAAATCGAAAACGTTCTCTCGCCACGAATATTGAACGTGGAAACTGGATCTATAAATTTCGTCGTTATTCTCGCAGAAGGGCTTCGTCAGCTCCGCCTCTAATCCCGCATTTTCTCGTTCGTCTACGCTTCCGATAAACATTTTGAATAAAGGGGACGAATAATTATCGGGCGAGTCCTTGTTATTCAATAGGGGATTATTCGTTCGAACTAAATAATAAATCTCCCCTCCGCGCTCTTCTTTCTCTTCCTCTTCCTCTTCCTCTTCCTCCCCCGTTGGCAGCTCCGTTTCGTAAAACGCGCCGAGAAAAGAATCATCGTCCTTTCCCGATTTTCTTCGCCGTCGCGACGACCTCTGCTGTTGCGAAGGTTCATTTTTAAAATAAATATCGTGTTCGTAAATACGCTCCTTCAAGTACGTTTTAGCCGCTAAAACTTCTGTCGCCGAATAGTTTGTATGGTCGTCGTCCTCGTCGCGATTGAAGACGCCTCGCTCGCCTAATAAAGGTAAGATTTCGGTATTTACTCTTTCAAAAACGCCGCCGCCGCTCTCGTCGTCGGTGACGCCCCTCGCGTCTAGCACGAGCGGCCTTATCCTCGCGAATGCGACTCGCGCGAAGATCATGTGGCGCTCGGCCTCTTCGCGAGATTTCTCCAAGAAATCGATATCGTTATAAGGAAACCTTACGTAATATTCGTTTAAAAGCCATTTAGCCAGGCAACAAACGAAGTGACTCTGCAGTTGAATGGTATTCAGATACTTTCGGATATCCTGAATTTTTTTCTCCGAAGCGTGTCGAACGAGTTCGTCCGTTATCACCTCGATCGCGAGTTTAAAGTACAAAAAATAAAATTTAAAGTGCAACATGGCTTCCCTCCGGTGTAAAAGTGATCGTTCTTTGAAAAGGAATCCGAGCATTTCTTCGCGCGATAAACTTTCTCTAAATTTCGACAAGACCATTCTTTTTTTCTCCAAGTGTTTCGCTTTTCTCTCGACGTCCTCGATGCAAGAATCCAATAAATTATTAAAGGAGTTTTTTGAAGAATATATTCGATATTGAAGAAACAGCGACGTGTTCCTGTGAATATTATCGTTATTACCCATCGTGTCGTCCGTTATTTTTACGTATTTTACTCAATCGACGATGATTAAAATAAATTTATGGCTGTATATTTAAGCAAAACGTATACACTCGTAGGAAAAAAGTTTTTTAATTTTGTTTTTATGTATTTTTCGCAATCAGGTTGATTAAAATAAAGGTATAACTAAAAACATTTTTTTATTTACACAAAAAGTACACACTTTTAAAAATAAAACGCGAAAATTTTTTATAATATATAATATAATATAATATAACATAATATCTTCAATTATCGAAATACAAGTTAAATATTTTTGAAATTTCGTGGTCTAAAATCTTTTGAATTTTTTTGTCGGATTTCGATGACCACCTGGTGTAAAGGTAATTCACGTAAACCTCGCCAAATATCTTATACTTAGACTTCCCAAAGTCAGCTTCCTGCATTCGCCTAAACGATGCGAGCATCTTCTGATCCCCCAAAAATTTAGCGGTGAAGCGTTCGTCTTTCGAACTTTGAGGAATAAAAGATACGTCGAGTATCAATTCGTTGGTTTCGGCGTCGAGCCGAACGTACCGTCCCAATGCCTCAATGACTAGCCGGTGCCAGGTCGGAATTTTTCCCTTCTTCATTTTTGGTTTGTAGCGAAAATTCTGGGCCTCCACGAATCTGCAAAATGCGATCTGTACGAGAAAGTCCAAAAGATCGGAGGTGAACTTATCTCCACAGCCATCGGTGACGCAAAGTTGTTCGACGAAATACCGGTTGATCGCGAAGGGCAGGTGAGTGTTCATGAAAGGGATTTTAATCCCATTTGTCGTTCTCAGGTTGACGTTGTTATACACTTCACCCATGGCCCTTTTCACTTGCGCGAGCGTCACTTCGCTGACGACATTGTTTTCAATATCATCGACGATTTTAGATACCAAGAAACTTGCTCGTAGAGCGTTATTAGATTTGATGTTGCCACCAGCGGCAGCAGCGGCGGCGGAGGCGGCGTACGGCGATGAATATTCTATCGTCACTTCGGTGTTTTGACACATTACAGTTTCCTTCACCAAATGTCCGGCGGAGGAAGAAGAGGGGGAAGACGGGAGAGGAGAGACGACTTTCGGAATGTGAATTAAATCTTTGATATCCCGAATCCCCTTAACCATATTTTCGTAATCGGGGTTCATTAACGACACGGAAAGGTGGTCGTAATGATGATCGCTGTTATCCGTTTCCCTTTTAACGTCTCCATCGTCTCTCGACGGCGGCGGCGATATTTCACTACCCTCAAAATTAGTTTCTTCGGATGACTGCCACTCGCCCTCTTCTTTTATTTCTACTTTTGGCTCCAACAGACAACCGTCCGATTCGTAATCGGGTTTCATTAACGACACGGAAAGGGGGTCGTAATTAGAGTTCGTCACGAGTATATCAGCGTCGCCGCGATAGTCGCAGCTATCAGTTTCCCGTTTAAAGTCTCCATCGTCTCTCGACGGCGGCGGCGATGTTTCACTACCCTCAAAATTAGTTTCTTCGGATGACTGCCACTCGCCCTCTTCTTTTATTTCTATTTTCGGCTCCAACAGACAACCGTCCGATTCGTCGTCATCCATTGGAAGTGGACCATCGGTTGATTCCTTCGTTCGCCCAGTTTCGACGGCGGCTGTGGGTGACGCATTTTCTGTCAAATCGTGTAATAGATCGTCTATGTTAAAGCTATTGTCACTATTTTTAGGAGCCGACAAATTCTCTTGTGGACCCTCGACGTTTGTTCTCTCTCGAAGTAATCGCTGCTGCTGCTGCTGCTGCTGCTGCTGATGGGCGCATTTGGGAGACCTTAGGGTGTATTGTCCATCGTAAAAAAGACTACTCGATGGCGTTTGTTGTTGCTGCCACTGGGAGATGTATTCGGGAACCGCAGATGCAGTGTTTTCACCCTCGTAGCAAAAGAGACTCGGTAAAGGTTGTTTCTGCTGCTGCTGCTGCTGCTGCTGCTGGTCATCCTGTCTCCGGGTGTATTCTGGGACAAAAAATCGTGGAAGCTGCTGCTGCTGCTGCTTCTGGTCATCCTGTCTCCGGGTATATTCTGGGACAAAAAATCGTGGAAGCTGCTGGTGCTGCTGCTTCTTCTGTTGCTGAGGATGTTGGGTAATTTCTAAGAAATTCGGTTTCTCATGAGGAAACAAACGCGTTTGTCGATGATTTTGCTGAAGATATTCGAGTTTTCCTACGTCGCTCGCACCTTCTTGATAAAAAATACACGGTCGCTGCTGGGTGTATTCTGGAACAAACATACGCGATTGTAGCGGTAGCTGCTGCTGCTGCTGCTGCTGCTGCTGCTGCTGCTGCTGCTGCTGCAGATATTGAAGAAATCCGGCGTCGGACGTTTCTTCGTAAAGTTGTTGTTGCGATTGCTGCTGCTGCTGCTGCTGCTGTTTCCTAGTATATTCTTGAGTAAAACTCGCTTCCGAATTATACAACATGTGGTGTTCTTTATTCTTTAAATTTTTAAAAGAGTGAGATTTGTAGTGGAAATTTGACCTTTGCGTCAAAGATCTATTAAAACCTTCCTTTTCACCAAGATGTCCCGAACGCATTCCAAAATCTGAAAAATTGTAAATTCGTATTTTTATATTAAAATAACAGGATGATTTATTTACAGTAAAAACTGTTATTTATAAAGCGTTGATCATAAAACGAGTTGGCTAGAATTAAACTTACCGTATCTAAATACTGGGATATCCGAGCGATTCTCGACCTCTCCGTCAACCCGAACGAACTGATGACGATTCCCATTCGTCGAACTAATTCGATCATGGTAGTGATAATATTTCTTCTGTTGTTGTTGCCGCACGGGTGCTTCGTCGAACAAACTCGGGAGGAGAGCGGGGTTTTCTTTAGGCGCCAACCGCGGAAAACAATGTAAATCCTGATCGAAAAGTGTATTTTTTTCCACCTCCTTCAAATAATCGGACAAGCTTTCGTTTTCAGATAAGGGACTCGATTCCTTTCGAGATATTCTCAAATCCAATCCGGCATCTGAAATATTTAGATTATTAATATCAATGGTGAATACTTTAAATGTTTTAGCGCTAAAAGTAATATAAATTATTGTTTTTTATAATCAAAGAGTTTTTCAACGGCGTGTTTTATATATATATATATATATATATATATATATATATATATATATATATATATATATATATATATATATATATATATAATCCCCCTACTTTTATTAAAAAAGAAACTTACATCCTCCTATGTAATTTTTTTCATTCCACTCGATAGATCTGTCTACTACGACGTCTTTGATTTCCGTCAAACTGTTTGTTTCTAAAACCGCCGATGATGATGCTGCTGCTCTCGCTGCTCCTGATGGATCGTTCGAAATGACAGTTGGGTGGTGGCAGATATTCAGCAAGGAATCGATTTTACTTCGATCGCTAGATTCAGGAAGCCAACGACCTGCTGTGAGAAAATAAAAATGAGAAAAAATCAGTTACATTTCCTTCTAAAATAAATGATTGATGAAAATTACAATTTTTTTCAAAATATAATGGTACAGAAACGAGCGAATAATTCAATTTTTCCTACCCATTTCCTCCATAGGAAAAAGAAGAAGACGACTTTTCCTTTCCTTGTAAGGGAGCGGCGGTGCAAGATAATTTCTTTTCTTTAAGGGGAGAATGGTCTTTTCCTTTTTTTCTTTGAGAATATCGTTAGACGGATGCTGAGAGGATTTTTCTTTTTTTCTTCGTTTTGATCGACCTTTCTTTGCTAGTTTTTTAGAATTTTTACCCGATTTTTCCGAGGTTGCGACCACATCTTCCGTAAGTTCGAGAAGATTTTTTCCTTTAGGATTTCTATTTTTGCCCATATTTTCAACACTCGAAGACGCTTCTTTGCTAGATTTAAATCTTTTCGCTTTATCGTCGTCATTCTCCTCCTTTTCGTTTTTTCTAAATTTAATTTTTATTCCGTAACTATGCTCGATATCTTCGGCGCACCAAGAATCATCGCTACTCATCGCCGCCGCCGAAGGTTTGGTTATTCTCGCGGTCACAATTTCTTCGTTGAGTTTTGAAGACATATTCTTTCAAGACGACACCCTATGATATATTACGCGAATAGAGTATTCGAACTAACAGTGAGTTTACCTCTCTGTCTCACACTTCAAAGAAATTGAATGAATTTTCAGTCGCCATGGCTTATATATATATTCCCAGCCGTGGGTGCTATCCCGCCCACTTTGCTGAGTTCGCAAAGCCACTTCGAACACGATTGGTTCCCCGCATTGGAGCTCCAACCCAGTTTTGTTAACCCCTGTACTATTCCCCCCATCGGAATCGTCGTTTACGTGGCTGTTTGCACTCGAATAACCGCTATTGGTTAAAGAAATAATGTTCTGACTTCTACCCCACAAACCCCTCGCGTATTGCTAATGTTGCAAATATGTTTCGAATTTTATTGGCTCGGATACGTTAGAGCGTCCGCCTTACACAACGCCTCGTTTCATCAAATGCGGCTCACCGACCCCAGCGGGACTGCGCGAAACCCTAAAATATATAATTGGCCGGCCCTCAGCGCGTCATACCGTTGACTCACGAACGCCACCCAGAAAAACGAACGAACGAACGAACGAACGAACGCACGACGCTATCGTTAAACCTCATATAGTGACGTTTTAGCGGGAACTAAGAAAAGTCGAAGGTCTAAATCCAAAATCTTGAAAAATATTTAACTTTGAAAAAAAAAATATTATTTTTTTTTTATAAAAACAACTTTTGACCCGATAGGTTTCTTACGTTTGTTTCAAACTAACAAAAGGAAGTATAATAATAATAAGTTAATAAAAAGCAAACACCATTTTTTCTAACAATTTTATTCAAATAAAAAACTCAAAACAACGATAAATACGGAAAGTTAGTCGGGTTTACATAAAGACAATGTTTCTACCCCGCGCCTCTTAGCAAAATTTATCGAGCGGACTTTAATTCTTCGAGCGATGAGATAAAGCTTTCTTTTTTAGTTTTTTTAATTTCGTCCTCTCTTTAATTTTTTCAATTTTGTGCTTTAACTTTTTCATTTGTAGACTCGCCGCATTACCCAAACTGTTTTCGTCGTAATTGATCAAAGTTTCCTTTACGTCCTTTAGCCTCTCCGCGATTTCGGCGTTGCGCGAACTTATTCGTTCGTTTTTGGCATGGAGGCGGTTGAGTTCGTCCTGAATTTTAACGTAACGTTCGTCGATTTCTTTAAGGCCATTTCTAATAATTAACTCTATTACGACCGCCTGTTTCTTGAGATCCTCGATGAATTTGAAGCACCTTTCCGTGTCCCGCGTCAACATCGAATTTTCATAGTTTCCGGGATCCATCGGACGAAGTTACGTAAGGCGAATAGATTGAAACGCGCCGTCAAACGGTGGAAGAAGAATAATGTACTCGAAAATTCTGGAGATGAGGAGGGAAGGATTTAATATTATTAGGTCTACGTGCAAAATATTCGAATAAAAAAAATTTATTATCTAATAAATATTTATTTATCTTACCTGTTTTTTTTTAACATTAAAAAAAAATAGCAATGATATTCACCGAATAAGTAAATTGATTACAATCTTTTTAGGCATTCCTAATTTTTTTACTCTACGATTCATCGGGAATCGACGACCTCAACGGGAGAGAGAAACATTTTATTTTGCGATCAATATTTTGCGCCAGGTCCACAATTTCCGCAGCGTCTCGTTTACGAGCCTCACGGCAACTCCGATTTCGCGCTCTCATTTCCATAGTCGAATTTTTAGTTTCCTTTAATCTGTCGCCCAACTCCGTTTCCACTACACGACGGCGTCGAAGGATTTCTTCGTTAAAGAAATTCAGCAAATAATTTTGCCGTTCTTCGATACCGTCTAAGATTAATTTAATACGTTCGAGCGAGGCTCGGGGATCTTCATCATCGGCGGCGGCCGAAAGATCCTCTTCGTTTCCCGATGGTGTCAACGTCGTTTTCGTTTTTTGGCCGGCGGTTATAGTTACATCACACTTTTCCTCTTCAGCGGTGTCGGCAGTTTCGGCAGTTTCGGCAGTTTCGGCCTTGAAACGTTTTCCTTTGCGTCTTTTGCTCAATTTGGATCTCTCGGCGGCGTCGGCAGCGGCGACTTCGTCGAGCGCTTCGTGTTTCTTTATTTTATCTCGTCTTTCCCGCTCGCACCTTTCGAAGGCGTCCCGAATTTCCCCGAGATCCGATAAAACGACGAAACCGTCATCCTCGAGCTGCGATTTATTTTTACTTCTCTCCGTCGACAAATTTCGAAAAAAAAACTCTTTTAAAACTGTTTTCCTTTTCTCTGTTTTAGGGCTATTGAGGTATTTTTCGCAGTGGTCCCAGTAGTTCTCCCGGAAAGATTCAATTTTGTCCCGGTTGATCTTCATAAAAACGTCTACCGCCAGGCGTAAATTCTCGGCGTCGTCTTTAATTCCGGGCGGCAATTTCTCATCGTATTCGGCTAATACTATACAGAGGGGGAGATCCTTTTCGGTACCTAAATCGGGTACGCGGCTTCTCTTCGAGCCGAAAAATTCTGATTTTAACGACTTGTACAGGCTCCCCTGAATTTTAATCTCGTTTCTCTGAAATCCTTTGCAAACTCGGATCCACCTCCACAGGTTTCTATAGTGGGAACCACCCAATTTTTCAGGCTCCGTCATTTTTGAATCGGTTTCGATTTTTTTTCCTCTAGCGATCAAGGATGGATGAAGTGATAAGTATTAATAAAATATTCGCATTTTTAAAATAAAAAAAATATTTATTTATTTATTAGGAATTAATAAATTTTTAAGGGCCTGTAAATAATAATTTTCTATTATTATTATAATATATTCTTAAGAGAATGTTTACGAAAAAAAGAAAATACGCGTTTTTTTTCGTCTTTTTCCTAAATAGTTTCTCGCTTCTATCGTCGAAAAACTTACTCCCGAACCCCGCGACATCCGATAAAACGGAGCGGCTCTATTCCGAATCGAATTTGTCATCCGATGGCACCAAAAACGTCGACGAAGAAAATCCAGTCTACGACGAAGACGATGACGACGCCTACTACGATAACGGATTCGGCGTTAATAACTCTATAACCATTATCGGCGAGAAAACAAAAGAAAATGATGCTGAATACACCCCTTCGTCTATCGAAATAATAGATCAAAAAGATTTGGAGGAAGGTTTGAAACGTATCATTAGTGATATAATGGGAAGGGATATTTTGGGATCGACGGCAAAAAGCGCGTTGGAATTCGTATTCGTGATAGTCGCTTTGTCGATCATATTATACTTTGGCGTGAAGAAGCGATCGCTCATTCCAATACTATACTTTTCGATGAAGGAATATATTCTCAAAAAAAATAAAGTCGCGAACGTCGAGGAAGAGGGGGGGCGCGATTAATAAAGTCGAGGAGGGAATTAGTTCGAAAGAATTATAAAAAGGGGCGAAAGTCTCATTCTGGTTAAGAGATATTTTCATCTCCAAAAATATGTATAAATAAGTTCCTTTTTTATATAAATAAATTTATTAATCTATAAATTATTAAAAAATTATTAAAGATTTATCTATATACGAATTTTATCTATATACGAATTTTATTCATTGAAATAATTTTATTAGTATGTTGAACTGATCGATGATGATAAATTTAAGATGAGGGAGGAATCTCCTTTCTTAATCGACGCAGTCG
>JABUQX010080295.1:20000-47278 GCA_015478945.1 Trachelipus rathkii
AACAACAACAAAACAACAACAACAACACGACATTGTGAACGGTACAACGGGTATTAATGAAATTGAGAATGTTAATAACGATAATAAAAATGCTAATATTAATAATAATGTTTATGGCGATAATACTAATAATAAAATTGGTATCACTAATAGAGATAACATTAATAATAGTAGGAAAAATAATAATAATAACAATAATAATAACTATAATAACGCCAATAACGAGCATGAAAATATTTATAATATAAGCAAAAACGGTGCGGTTGCGTACCCGTATCGAGCGTACGCTAATGAAAACAGTAAATTCTACTACAATAATAGGAATTTTCAGAGGGGCAACAGACACGATGAAATGAACAACTATGTTTCGCGGTACAAATATTATAATAGGTTCGGCACGTACCTAGGAGGAGGGGGGGGAAGAGGATATTTTCGCAGATACAGAAATACATAATGTTTTTATATAAACGTGTATGTGTGTGTATATGTGTGTGTGTTTGTGCGTACATACATTGACAAATAATGTTCATATTCCGCACTAATAATAATAAAAACTTTTAATTAATAAAGTGTTCCAAAACACCACTACATTTTTTTTATTTTTTTTTTTAAAAAATTACAAACCTTTTTTAGATTTTCAGATTTTTGCACTCAAATACATTAACTAACGAATTTCTGCTTTTACGACCATATTTTTGAAACAAATTATATCAATACATTTTAATTCTATTTTCAATCAATTTATATATTTTAGGTACCCCTTAAAAATAATTTTTCATAGAAAAAGGATTTTTAGGGATAACTAATGTAAAAAAAATATATGTAAAAAATAATTTAATATTTGACCTTTCTTCGAGAACTAGTATAAGTCGAAGGTATATATGCTAAATAAATAAAAAAAAAAAAAAAAAAATATATATATATATATATATATATATATATATATATATATATATATATATATATATATATATGACAGTTTAAGCTTAAGAAAATGGTATTTGAAGCGTTCAACCGCAAAAACGACTAGTTTAAGTTAAGAAAATGGTATTTGAAAGCGTTCGAAGGGAACCGAAAAACGACCTAACGTGCTAGCGCGACACCTTTTTTGGTATAAACTATCGCTTCAACCAGATATAGTGACGTTGGATCGGAAACTGATATAAGGCGAAAGTCTAAGTGCAAAAATCTTAAAATCTCAAAGAAATTAATTCTCTAAAATTTTTCAAGTCGAAATTATTTTTCGGAATTTTCGCTTAGACCTTCGACTTATATTAGTTCCCTTCGAGGCGTCACTATATGACGTCATATTCGGTTTAAAGACAGTTTAAGCTTAAGAAAATGGTATTTGAAAGCGTTCAGTCGCTTTTGCGTTTCCCGTATGGCGTCACTATATTATAGTGGCGTTTCGAAGGGAACCGAAAAACGACCTAACGTGCTCGCGCGACACCCTTTAGGTATAAACTATCCCTTCAATCCGATATAGTGACGCCTCGGTGGGAACTAATATAAGTCGAAGGTCTAAGCGCAAATTCCGAAAAATAATTTCGTTTTTGAAAATTTTTTGAGAATTAATTTCTTTGAGATTTTTAGATTTTTGCACTTAGACTTTCGCCTTATATCAGTTCCCGATCCAACGTCACTATATCGGATTGAAGCGATAGTTTATACCTAAAGGGTGTCGCTCGAGCACGTTAGGTCGTTTTTCGGTTCCCTGCGAAACGTCACTATAATATAGTGTCGACATACGGGAATCGCAAAAGCAGCTGAACGCTTTCAAATACCATTTTCTTAAGCTTAAACTGTCTTTAAACCGAATATGACGTCATATAGTGACGCCTCGAAGGGAACTAATATAAGTCGAAGGTCTAAGCGAAAATTCCGAAAAATAATTTCGACTTGAAAAATTTTAGAGAATTAATTTCTTTGAGATTTTAAGATTTTTGCACTTAGACTTTCGCCTTATATCAGTTTCCGATCCAACGTCATATATCTGGTTGAAGCGATAGTTTATACCTAAAAAGGTGTCGCGCGAGCACGTTAGGTCGTTTTTCGGTTCCTTTCGAAACGTCACTATAATATAGTGTCGGCATACGGGAATCGCAAAAGCGGCTGAACGCTTTCAAATACCATTTCCTTAAGCTTAGACTGCATATAATATATATATTATATATATATATAATATATATATTATATTTATATTATAATAGATTATATTCTTGAGGTTTTTTTAGATTTGTAGCACGGTAGACGCTTGACTTATACTGTTTCTCGAAGAATAGGTCATTAATATTAAATTATGTTTTACGTTATATTTTTTTTACATTAGGATATTCTAAGAAGCTTTTCTATGAAAAATTATTTTTAAGGGGTACCTAAAATATATAAATTGATTGAAAATAGAATTAAAATGTATTGATATAATTTGTTTCAAAAATATGGTCGTAAAAGCAGAAATTCGTTAGTTAATGTATTTGAGTGCAAAAATCTGAAAATCTAAAAAAGGTTTGTAATTTTTTAAAAAAAAAAATAAAAAAAATGTAGTGGTGTTTTGGAACACTTTATTAATTAAAAGTTTTTATTATTATTAGTGCGGAATATGAACATTATTTGTCAATGTATGTACGCACAAACACACACACATATACACACACATACACGTTTATATAAAAACATTATGTATTTCTGTATCTGCGAAAATATCCTCTTCCCCCCCCTCCTCCTAGGTACGTGCCGAACCTATTATAATATTTGTACCGCGAAACATAGTTGTTCATTTCATCGTGTCTGTTGCCCCTCTGAAAATTCCTATTATTGTAGTAGAATTTACTGTTTTCATTAGCGTACGCTCGATACGGGTACGCAACCGCACCGTTTTTGCTTATATTATAAATATTTTCATGCTCGTTATTGGCGTTATTATAGTTATTATTATTGTTATTATTATTATTTTTCCTACTATTATTAATGTTATCTCTATTAGTGATACCAATTTTATTATTAGTATTATCGCCATAAACATTATTATTAATATTAGCATTTTTATTATCGTTATTAACATTCTCAATTTCATTAATACCCGTTGTACCGTTCACAATGTCGTTGTTGTTGTTGTTGTTGTTGTTGTTGTTGTTGTTGTTGTTGTTGTTGTTGTTGTTGTTGTTGTTGTTGCAGTCGCGTACGATGTTCTCTTCGCCCGAGTAAGCGAATCCGATTGGGTTTGATGCTTTTTTATCGCGGCCAAAAATAAAATTGCGCAGTTCACGGACGTACCCTTGGAACCAAACGAGGTCGGATGCGGACCTTTCTACGAGAATGTTTAGCCCCCCGCGGTTTATTATGTCGACGCGCTCCTCTACGCCCCGCGACGTGGATTCCAGCGCGAAATTACCCCATATCTTAATCATGTTTAGAGCCGAAAGCAGTTCCCGGCACTCCTCATTTTGTTTTTTACTAACCGCTAAATCCTTTTCTATAACGTCGAGATAAGCACTTTTCTCTCTCGCTATTATCTCTTGAATCTTTTTATCGCGCTTGTCGAACGTTTCTCGCTCTTCGTGATCCTCCTCTTTTAGGAATGCAAGAAGCGAGTCTCGAAAGTCGATATCGAGCTCCATCACCTCGTCGAATACGGGATCGAATATAGAATTGATCGAGTCGCAATTGCCGACGATTTCGCGATATATGACGTCGTTGTTCTTCGCTATTAACGCCGTCGCCGATGCCGCGGTCGCGGTGGTCGTTTTGGGCACCACGAACTCGTTATGGAAATGATTCAGCGCCGGAAACAGGTACGTAAGAGCCCCCCTTTTATCGCCGCGGTTTAAATACGCAGCCGCGTATTCGAATAAGTTGATCGCCCGGGTTTCGATGTGTTTTAACTCTACGAAAAAGTTGACGGAAGCCGTAAGGGAATCTTTATCGGCACTTTCTATATCACTCCCGCCGATGCGGGTTTCGGAATTCGGTATGGAATTAGCGTACATTTCGCTTATTTTCTCGCACGTCATGAAAATAGTATAATGTAGTCTAAAAAGCATATCGTTCGACACCAAATTGCACGACGACTCGAACTTTACCAAGCGAGATTTGATAAATTCCGTCGTTTTCGAGAACGCCACGAGCCGTTTTCTCGCCAAATAATCGAACAAATGCTTGTTATTTTTAATAAATCCACCCGACTCATCGAAGAAAAATGAAAATATTTCTTGGAAACCTTTCCCTTCTTCCCGGAAATCTTTTAATTTTTTCAAAGCGCTCTCCTCGAAAAGATGCGAGAACGTGCGCGCGTAAGCGAGCAAAAAATTCGAGGTGGCGTTTTCCACATCGACCTTCGAGGGAGTTTTGAAATCGATAATGAAGTTTTCTTCGTCAACGCAGTAGCCGAATTCCTCGTTTTCGGCTCGTGTCTCGTCGTTTTCCGATCGCTCTTCTTCGGTTCTGGGCTGATCCAAAGGGTGGGGGGTGGAGGATTTAGGCGGAGAAACAACGGGGAAAGATTTCGAATACGAGAGAACATTTCTCACCAACTCACGATACGACTTCTCACCGCCACTCTCCAATTTTTCACCCCCGGTCGTATGAGAACGAAGCGGCATCGTCGTCGTCGTCGTCGTCGTCGTCGTCGTCGTAGTCCCACCTATCGATTTTTCACCACTAGTGGCGGCCTGATATTTTTCAGAACGGGGGTGCTTCAAATTCGAACTAACGTTAGTATTCGATGGCGGAGGGAGATAATCCGAACTTTTCTTCGTTCCTTCGCCGAAAAGAATTCCTTTATGGGACACGTTTTTCTCGAAGAATGTGGCACCCCTATCACTATCACTACCGGAGATGTTCGCATTTTCCGGATCTCTGGACCGACGACTACCGCCTTTGTTCTTAACTCCTTCTAGGTTATTTTTAAACCTTTTTTCGTTTGAACGATTATTCTCGTCCTTAAACCTCAATCTTGCGGATGCGGCACCGCGTCCGCTACGTTGGACGTTGTTCCTTTTAAAGTTATTTTCAGCGTCGCTTTCTTCACCCGAGAATATCGGTGATTCCCCTTCGTCTAGTAATTTAAGAGTTTCGTCCCCGGCGAGTGGATTTTGATTTTGCGCCCACGCCATGCAAATATATATATATATATATATATATATATATATATATATAAGAAAAAATATATATATAAATAAATATAAAGATATAATATATATATAAAAATATATAATATATATATATATTATTAATATATATATATATATATATATATAATATTTATATATATATATATATAAGAACGAAAATATTCGATAGTAAATAGAAGAACATAATAAAAAAGATTTAACAACAAATATTTATTATTAATATACGGGACGGGAGGGATGAAAAATATAAATATTATCTTCGATTTCCGAAACGTATTCACCGACGACACAAATTTCAATACCGATTTATTAAAATTTGAGCGGTCTGTTTCATTTGACGACCGAGATTTCGCGCGCGGTAGAAAAAGAAGCGTGTTGCGGAAAATGGAAAAAATTCTGCTAGAAATAACGCGACATAGCGCGGATATCGAAAGGTGCGCTATTAAGATTCAAGATAGCGTGAAAAAAATCGAAATGAACAACGAAGAAATTCACAGGGCGCTTCGCAATTCGAACGTAAACTGGCAATCTTATTTTGGATCGAGGTGTTCCAACACACCCGCGACGACGAGTTCGGTGATGGCGGCGACAACGCTCCGCGATGAAGGTGTCGACGATCACCCTTTACTCGTGATTCAGGGGCCCAAAGGTCTGCTATCGACGATTGTCAACGATAAAGAGTCTTTAGCGGGATTAAATTAAAAGGTGAAAACGGAATAAAAAATGAAACAAAATTGAAGGTTGCGAACATTTTAGCGAATACCATCATCATATTCTTATTATAAGGAATATACTCAAGAAAAATTTAATTATTTAACAAAGAATAAAAAGTAGAAAAAAGAATTGAATCGTTCAAATTTCGTACGTAATATCTTCGGAGCTCGAATAGCTGCAGCGACCACGATGGCGTAGGCGACAGCGGCGTGCGCTCGGCGGCGGCGAATCCTGTTTCGGCCCCGTCGAGAAGTTGGGAAGGAGAAGGCGACTCGGTAAAAATTTGTAATCGATGGGATCGAATAAAGCTTTAAGTTTGGGGTTGTTTTTAAAAGCCTTGCTCCTCAAATAGTGATTTGTTTCAATTATTTTTACCTCGTGGATGAGCCGGTCTATGTTCGTGAAGCAAGTAATGTCGTAAATGTTTTCGAACGCCGCTCTTTGCAGGCCTAATTTCAGCAAAAGATATTTGTCGCGCATCATGCGACGGTACTGCTGCTGTTGCTGCTGCTGCTGCTGCTGCTGCTGCTGCTGCTGCTGCTGCTGCTGCTGCTGCTGCTGCTGCTGCTGCTGCTGCTGCTGCTGCTGCTGCTGCTGCTGCTGCTGATGTTGCTGATGCGAGGTCGACGGCTGCGGTGGCGGTTGTTCTTCGACCGAACTGGTCGTCTTCGTCGTCGGATCGTCCTTTTGGCCGTCGTGGTGTAAGAAATAATGGTTATAAGAGCCGATGCAGTCGAGATAGTTCCGAATGTGGGAGCAAATGTTGTTAATCGTCGTCAAATTGCAGTGTTTCTCGGCTCGGTTCTTGATGCGAGGATCGATGAAGCTCAAAACCGCCAAGGCCAAATTTTTGGGAGTCTTCTGATCCAAAATGTTGTTCTTCTTAACGACGTTGTATAGCTCGATCGCTCGGCGCGTTTGTCGCGGATCGAAATCCACTTCACTCGCGTACTTATGGATCAAGAACTTGGCGTTGTTGACGTTGTTCAGTTTCGACAGTAGCACTCGATCGCCCAAACTAATAACGAAGTGACAAAATTTCGTATCGAAATTCGCGTCCGTGATGTTAAAGGCGTCGAATTCGTTCAATTTGAGAATCGCCGCCTGAATGCACCAGTCCAATTGCGCGTTGGGAATTCGGATTCGTTTGAACGTGCTCTGGTTCCTGCATATCTTGAGGTGGAAAATCGTGAGTGCTGTTATCGTTAAATTTTTTTGACGCAGCTTGTCGTCGATTTTTCGACATCCCTTGATTATGACGAGGCATTTCTTTATAAGAGCCTCGGTGAACTTTAAGCTGTTGCTTCGTTTCACGAGCATGTACTTCTCCCGGCGAAGTTCGATCGCGCGGAACGTGCTCAAAATCCTTATAATTTCCCCTTCGTAGCCGGCGATGAGGGGGCGATCGTGACTAAATTTGTCTCTTATAATTTTCCTCACGGGGCAATTGTCATCGTCGTCCGATTTGAGCATTTCGGATATCTCATTTCGCGTCCTTTCTTCGTTCAACTTATCGAAATTTACGCCGTACGAAAAACGAATATCTTCATCCGCGACGGGGGCGTCGGGACGAGGAGGAGGCGACGAAGAGCTGGAGCAGGAGTCTACGTAACGAACGTCTTTAATTTTTATATCGTCTAAACACCTCTCGGGTTTGTAGATTTCGGCGATCGACGCGTTCTTGTTTTTCAAATTTAGGATAATTTCGTTGTTCTCGTTCAGCACCCAACAATCGGTTAGATCGATAAACTTTTTAGGATCTTCCATTTTTCCTTTTCTGGGCCGGGAAGAGGCGTCAGCGGAGGCGGCGACGGCGACGGCGTGCCCATTTTCGCTTTTTATTTTCTTCCCAAAATTTAAAACCTTATTTTTGTTTTTTATGTTCAAAAATTCCATTTTTTCCGATTTTTTGACGAAGATTTCCAAGTCTTTTTCGATATTTTTCTTTCCCCCTCCAGCTTCTATATCTTCACCGTATTCCCGTAGATGTATCGAAAGTTTCGCCGGCACGCTAGAATAATCCACTTCTGGGTCCCAATCGTCGTCGTCGCCATATTCATAACGGAATACGTTAGAATACGAATGTGAAGAAGAAGAAGAAGAAGAAGAAGAAGAAGAGAGTTCTGACGGTGATAAAGGGTGCTCAGAAGAGTCTGAGGAACCGCTATCCGACATATATAAAGTCGACGACGAAGATAATGATCTTTCCATCTTAAAGATTTGTGGACCGGTTTTATCTGTAAATATTATTATAATAATAGTTTAGTTTGAGAAGCTAGGGCTACGACTGCGTCGATTAAGAAAGGAGATTCCTCCCTCATCTTAAATTTATCATCATCGATCAGTTCAACATACTAATAAAATTATTTCAATGAATAAAATTCGTATATAGATAAAATTCGTATATAGATAAATCTTTAATAATTTTTTAATAATTTATAGATTAATAAATTTATTTATATAAAAAAGGAACTTATTTATACATATTTTTGGAGATGAAAATATCTCTTAACCAGAATGAGACTTTCGCCCCTTTTTATAATTCTTTCGAACTAATTCCCTCCTCGACTTTATTAATCGCGCCCCCCTCTTCCTCGACGTTCGCGACTTTATTTTTTTTGAGAATATATTCCTTCATCGAAAAGTATAGTATTGGAATGAGCGATCGCTTCTTCACGCCAAAGTATAATATGATCGACAAAAGCGACTATCACGAATACGAATTCCAACGCGCTTTTTGCCGTCGATCCCAAAATATCCCTTCCCATTATATCACTAATGATACGTTTCAAACCTTCCTCCAAATCTTTTTGATCTATTATTTCGATAGACGAAGGGGTGTATTCAGCATCATTTTCTTTTGTTTTCTCGCCGATAATGGTTATAGAGTTATTAACGCCGAATCCGTTATCGTAGTAGGCGTCGTCATCGTCTTCGTCGTAGACTGGATTTTCTTCGTCGACGTTTTTGGTGCCATCGGATGACAAATTCGATTCGGAATAGAGCCGCTCCGTTTTATCGGATGTCGCGGGGTTCGGGAGTAAGTTTTTCGACGATAGAAGCGAGAAACTATTTAGGAAAAAGACGAAAAAAAACGCGTATTTTCTTTTTTTCGTAAACATTCTCTTAAGAATATATTATAATAATAATAGAAAATTATTATTTACAGGCCCTTAAAAATTTATTAATTCCTAATAAATAAATAAATATTTTTTTTATTTTAAAAATGCGAATATTTTATTAATACTTATCACTTCATCCATCCTTGATCGCTAGAGGAAAAAAAATCGAAACCGATTCAAAAATGACGGAGCCTGAAAAATTGGGTGGTTCCCACTATAGAAACCTGTGGAGGTGGATCCGAGTTTGCAAAGGATTTCAGAGAAACGAGATTAAAATTCAGGGGAGCCTGTACAAGTCGTTAAAATCAGAATTTTTCGGCTCGAAGAGAAGCCGCGTACCCGATTTAGGTACCGAAAAGGATCTCCCCCTCTGTATAGTATTAGCCGAATACGATGAGAAATTGCCGCCCGGAATTAAAGACGACGCCGAGAATTTACGCCTGGCGGTAGACGTTTTTATGAAGATCAACCGGGACAAAATTGAATCTTTCCGGGAGAACTACTGGGACCACTGCGAAAAATACCTCAATAGCCCTAAAACAGAGAAAAGGAAAACAGTTTTAAAAGAGTTTTTTTTTCGAAATTTGTCGACGGAGAGAAGTAAAAATAAATCGCAGCTCGAGGATGACGGTTTCGTCGTTTTATCGGATCTCGGGGAAATTCGGGACGCCTTCGAAAGGTGCGAGCGGGAAAGACGAGATAAAATAAAGAAACACGAAGCGCTCGACGAAGTCGCCGCTGCCGACGCCGCCGAGAGATCCAAATTGAGCAAAAGACGCAAAGGAAAACGTTTCAAGGCCGAAACTGCCGAAACTGCCGAAACTGCCGACACCGCTGAAGAGGAAAAGTGTGATGTAACTATAACCGCCGGCCAAAAAACGAAAACGACGTTGACACCATCGGGAAACGAAGAGGATCTTTCGGCCGCCGCCGATGATGAAGATCCCCGAGCCTCGCTCGAACGTATTAAATTAATCTTAGACGGTATCGAAGAACGGCAAAATTATTTGCTGAATTTCTTTAACGAAGAAATCCTTCGACGCCGTCGTGTAGTGGAAACGGAGTTGGGCGACAGATTAAAGGAAACTAAAAATTCGACTATGGAAATGAGAGACCGAAATCGGAGTTGCCGTGAGGCTCGTAAACGAGACGCTGCGGAAATTGTGGACCTGGCGCAAAATATTGATCGCAAAATAAAATGTTTCTCTCTCCCGTTGAGGTCGTCGATTCCCGATGAATCGTAGAGTAAAAAAATTAGGAATGCCTAAAAAGATTGTAATCAATTTACTTATTCGGTGAATATCATTGCTATTTTTTTTTAATGTTAAAAAAAAACAGGTAAGATAAATAAATATTTATTAGATAATAAATTTTTTTTATTCGAATATTTTGCACGTAGACCAATCATATTAAATCCTTCCCTCCTCATCTCCAGAATTTTCGAGTACATTATTCTTCTTCCACCGTTTGACGGCGCGTTTCAATCTATTCGCCTTACGTAACTTCGTCCGATGGATCCCGGAAACTATGAAAATTCGATGTTGACGCGGGACACGGAAAGGTGCTTCAAATTCATCGAGGATCTCAAGAAACAGGCGGTCGTAATAGAGTTAATTATTAGAAATGGCCTTAAAGAAATCGACGAACGTTACGTTAAAATTCAGGACGAACTCAACCGCCTCCATGCCAAAAACGAACGAATAAGTTCGCGCAACGCCGAAATCGCGGAGAGGCTAAAGGACGTAAAGGAAACTTTGATCAATTACGACGAAAACAGTTTGGGTAATGCGGCGAGTCTACAAATGAAAAAGTTAAAGCACAAAATTGAAAAAATTAAAGAGAGGACGAAATTAAAAAAACTAAAAAAGAAAGCTTTATCTCATCGCTCGAAGAATTAAAGTCCGCTCGATAAATTTTGCTAAGAGGCGCGGGGTAGAAACATTGTCTTTATGTAAACCCGACTAACTTTCCGTATTTATCGTTGTTTTGAGTTTTTTATTTGAATAAAATTGTTAGAAAAAATGGTGTTTGCTTTTTATTAACTTATTATTATTATACTTCCTTTTGTTAGTTTGAAACAAACGTAAGAAACCTATCGGGTCAAAAGTTGTTTTTATAAAAAAAAAATAATATTTTTTTTTTCAAAGTTAAATATTTTTCAAGATTTTGGATTTAGACCTTCGACTTTTCTTAGTTCCCGCTAAAACGTCACTATATGAGGTTTAACGATAGCGTCGTGCGTTCGTTCGTTCGTTCGTTCGTTCGTTTTTCTGGGTGGCGTTCGTGAGTCAACGGTATGACGCGCTGAGGGCCGGCCAATTATATATTTTAGGGTTTCGCGCAGTCCCGCTGGGGTCGGTGAGCCGCATTTGATGAAACGAGGCGTTGTGTAAGGCGGACGCTCTAACGTATCCGAGCCAATAAAATTCGAAACATATTTGCAACATTAGCAATACGCGAGGGGTTTGTGGGGTAGAAGTCAGAACATTATTTCTTTAACCAATAGCGGTTATTCGAGTGCAAACAGCCACGTAAACGACGATTCCGATGGGGGGAATAGTACAGGGGTTAACAAAACTGGGTTGGAGCTCCAATGCGGGGAACCAATCGTGTTCGAAGTGGCTTTGCGAACTCAGCAAAGTGGGCGGGATAGCACCCACGGCTGGGAATATATATATAAGCCATGGCGACTGAAAATTCATTCAATTTCTTTGAAGTGTGAGACAGAGAGGTAAACTCACTGTTAGTTCGAATACTCTATTCGCGTAATATATCATAGGGTGTCGTCTTGAAAGAATATGTCTTCAAAACTCAACGAAGAAATTGTGACCGCGAGAATAACCAAACCTTCGGCGGCGGCGATGAGTAGCGATGATTCTTGGTGCGCCGAAGATATCGAGCATAGTTACGGAATAAAAATTAAATTTAGAAAAAACGAAAAGGAGGAGAATGACGACGATAAAGCGAAAAGATTTAAATCTAGCAAAGAAGCGTCTTCGAGTGTTGAAAATATGGGCAAAAATAGAAATCCTAAAGGAAAAAATCTTCTCGAACTTACGGAAGATGTGGTCGCAACCTCGGAAAAATCGGGTAAAAATTCTAAAAAACTAGCAAAGAAAGGTCGATCAAAACGAAGAAAAAAAGAAAAATCCTCTCAGCATCCGTCTAACGATATTCTCAAAGAAAAAAAGGAAAAGACCATTCTCCCCTTAAAGAAAAGAAATTATCTTGCACCGCCGCTCCCTTACAAGGAAAGGAAAAGTCGTCTTCTTCTTTTTCCTATGGAGGAAATGGGTAGGAAAAATTGAATTATTCGCTCGTTTCTGTACCATTATATTTTGAAAAAAATTGTAATTTTCATCAATCATTTATTTTAGAAGGAAATGTAACTGATTTTTTCTCATTTTTATTTTCTCACAGCAGGTCGTTGGCTTCCTGAATCTAGCGATCGAAGTAAAATCGATTCCTTGCTGAATATCTGCCACCACCCAACTGTCATTTCGAACGATCCATCAGGAGCAGCGAGAGCAGCAGCATCATCATCGGCGGTTTTAGAAACAAACAGTTTGACGGAAATCAAAGACGTCGTAGTAGACAGATCTATCGAGTGGAATGAAAAAAATTACATAGGAGGATGTAAGTTTCTTTTTTAATAAAAGTAGGGGGATTATGTTATATATTTATATATATATATATATTATTATATATATTATATATATATATATATATATATATATATATATATATATATATATATATATATATATAAAACACGCCGTTGAAAAACTCTTTGATTATAAAAAACAATAATTTATATTACTTTTAGCGCTAAAACATTTAAAGTATTCACCATTGATATTAATAATCTAAATATTTCAGATGCCGGATTGGATTTGAGAATATCTCGAAAGGAATCGAGTCCCTTATCTGAAAACGAAAGCTTGTCCGATTATTTGAAGGAGGTGGAAAAAAATACACTTTTCGATCAGGATTTACATTGTTTTCCGCGGTTGGCGCCTAAAGAAAACCCCGCTCTCCTCCCGAGTTTGTTCGACGAAGCACCCGTGCGGCAACAACAACAGAAGAAATATTATCACTACCATGATCGAATTAGTTCGACGAATGGGAATCGTCATCAGTTCGTTCGGGTTGACGGAGAGGTCGAGAATCGCTCGGATATCCCAGTATTTAGATACGGTAAGTTTAATTCTAGCCAACTCGTTTTATGATCAACGCTTTATAAATAACAGTTTTTACTGTAAATAAATCATCCTGTTATTTTAATATAAAAATACGAATTTACAATTTTTCAGATTTTGGAATGCGTTCGGGACATCTTGGTGAAAAGGAAGGTTTTAATAGATCTTTGACGCAAAGGTCAAATTTCCACTACAAATCTCACTCTTTTAAAAATTTAAAGAATAAAGAACACCACATGTTGTATAATTCGGAAGCGAGTTTTACTCAAGAATATACTAGGAAACAGCAGCAGCAGCAGCAGCAGCAATCGCAACAACAACTTTACGAAGAAACGTCCGACGCCGGATTTCTTCAATATCTGCAGCAGCAGCAGCAGCAGCAGCAGCAGCAGCAGCAGCAGCAGCAGCTACCGCTACAATCGCGTATGTTTGTTCCAGAATACACCCAGCAGCGACCGTGTATTTTTTATCAAGAAGGTGCGAGCGACGTAGGAAAACTCGAATATCTTCAGCAAAATCATCGACAAACGCGTTTGTTTCCTCATGAGAAACCGAATTTCTTAGAAATTACCCAACATCCTCAGCAACAGAAGAAGCAGCAGCACCAGCAGCTTCCACGATTTTTTGTCCCAGAATATACCCGGAGACAGGATGACCAGAAGCAGCAGCAGCAGCAGCTTCCACGATTTTTTGTCCCAGAATACACCCGGAGACAGGATGACCAGCAGCAGCAGCAGCAGCAGCAGCAGAAACAACCTTTACCGAGTCTCTTTTGCTACGAGGGTGAAAACACTGCATCTGCGGTTCCCGAATACATCTCCCAGTGGCAGCAACAACAAACGCCATCGAGTAGTCTTTTTTACGATGGACAATACACCCTAAGGTCTCCCAAATGCGCCCATCAGCAGCAGCAGCAGCAGCAGCAGCAGCGATTACTTCGAGAGAGAACAAACGTCGAGGGTCCACAAGAGAATTTGTCGGCTCCTAAAAATAGTGATAATAGCTTTAACATAGACGATCTATTACACGATTTGACAGAAAATGCGTCACCCACAGCCGCCGTCGAAACTGGGCGAACGAAGGAATCAACCGATGGTCCACTTCCAATGGATGACGACGAATCGGACGGTTGTCTGTTGGAGCCGAAAATAGAAATAAAAGAAGAGGGCGAGTGGCAGTTATCCGAAGAAACTAATTTTGAGGGTAGTGAAACATCGCCGCCGCCGTCGAGAGACGATGGAGACTTTAAACGGGAAACTGATAGCTGCGACTATCGCGGCGACGCTGATATACTCGTGACGAACTCTAATTACGACCCCCTTTCCGTGTCGTTAATGAAACCCGATTACGAATCGGACGGTTGTCTGTTGGAGCCAAAAGTAGAAATAAAAGAAGAGGGCGAGTGGCAGTCATCCGAAGAAACTAATTTTGAGGGTAGTGAAATATCGCCGCCGCCGTCGAGAGACGATGGAGACGTTAAAAGGGAAACGGATAACAGCGATCATCATTACGACCACCTTTCCGTGTCGTTAATGAACCCCGATTACGAAAATATGGTTAAGGGGATTCGGGATATCAAAGATTTAATTCACATTCCGAAAGTCGTCTCTCCTCTCCCGTCTTCCCCCTCTTCTTCCTCCGCCGGACATTTGGTGAAGGAAACTGTAATGTGTCAAAACACCGAAGTGACGATAGAATATTCATCGCCGTACGCCGCCTCCGCCGCCGCTGCTGCCGCTGGTGGCAACATCAAATCTAATAACGCTCTACGAGCAAGTTTCTTGGTATCTAAAATCGTCGATGATATTGAAAACAATGTCGTCAGCGAAGTGACGCTCGCGCAAGTGAAAAGGGCCATGGGTGAAGTGTATAACAACGTCAACCTGAGAACGACAAATGGGATTAAAATCCCTTTCATGAACACTCACCTGCCCTTCGCGATCAACCGGTATTTCGCCGAACAACTTTGCGTCACCGATGGCTGTGGAGATAAGTTCACCTCCGATCTTTTGGACTTTCTCGTACAGATCGCATTTTGCAGATTCGTGGAGGCCCAGAATTTTCGCTACAAACCAAAAATGAAGAAGGGAAAAATTCCGACCTGGCACCGGCTAGTCATTGAGGCATTGGGACGGTACGTTCGGCTCGACGCCGAAACCAACGAATTGATACTCGACGTATCTTTTATTCCTCAAAGTTCGAAAGACGAACGCTTCACCGCTAAATTTTTGGGGGATCAGAAGATGCTCGCATCGTTTAGGCGAATGCAGGAAGCTGACTTTGGGAAGTCTAAGTATAAGATATTTGGCGAGGTTTACGTGAATTACCTTTACACCAGGTGGTCATCGAAATCCGACAAAAAAATTCAAAAGATTTTAGACCACGAAATTTCAAAAATATTTAACTTGTATTTCGATAATTGAAGATATTATGTTATATTATATTATATTATATATTATAAAAAATTTTCGCGTTTTATTTTTAAAAGTGTGTACTTTTTGTGTAAATAAAAAAATGTTTTTAGTTATACCTTTATTTTAATCAACCTGATTGCGAAAAATACATAAAAACAAAATTAAAAAACTTTTTTCCTACGAGTGTATACGTTTTGCTTAAATATACAGCCATAAATTTATTTTAATCATCGTCGATTGAGTAAAATACGTAAAAATAACGGACGACACGATGGGTAATAACGATAATATTCACAGGAACACGTCGCTGTTTCTTCAATATCGAATATATTCTTCAAAAAACTCCTTTAATAATTTATTGGATTCTTGCATCGAGGACGTCGAGAGAAAAGCGAAACACTTGGAGAAAAAAAGAATGGTCTTGTCGAAATTTAGAGAAAGTTTATCGCGCGAAGAAATGCTCGGATTCCTTTTCAAAGAACGATCACTTTTACACCGGAGGGAAGCCATGTTGCACTTTAAATTTTATTTTTTGTACTTTAAACTCGCGATCGAGGTGATAACGGACGAACTCGTTCGACACGCTTCGGAGAAAAAAATTCAGGATATCCGAAAGTATCTGAATACCATTCAACTGCAGAGTCACTTCGTTTGTTGCCTGGCTAAATGGCTTTTAAACGAATATTACGTAAGGTTTCCCTATAACGATATCGATTTCTTGGAGAAATCTCGCGAAGAGGCCGAGCGCCACATGATCTTCGCGCGAGTCGCATTCGCGAGGATAAGGCCGCTCGTGCTAGACGCGAGGGGCGTCACCGACGACGAGAGCGGCGGCGGCGTTTTTGAAAGAGTAAATACCGAAATCTTACCTTTATTAGGCGAGCGAGGCGTCTTCAATCGCGACGAGGACGACGACCATACAAACTATTCGGCGACAGAAGTTTTAGCGGCTAAAACGTACTTGAAGGAGCGTATTTACGAACACGATATTTATTTTAAAAATGAACCTTCGCAACAGCAGAGGTCGTCGCGACGGCGAAGAAAATCGGGAAAGGACGATGATTCTTTTCTCGGCGCGTTTTACGAAACGGAGCTGCCAACGGGGGAGGAAGAGGAAGAGGAAGAGGAAGAGAAAGAAGAGCGCGGAGGGGAGATTTATTATTTAGTTCGAACGAATAATCCCCTATTGAATAACAAGGACTCGCCCGATAATTATTCGTCCCCTTTATTCAAAATGTTTATCGGAAGCGTAGACGAACGAGAAAATGCGGGATTAGAGGCGGAGCTGACGAAGCCCTTCTGCGAGAATAACGACGAAATTTATAGATCCAGTTTCCACGTTCAATATTCGTGGCGAGAGAACGTTTTCGATTTTGAGCGTATAAAATACAATTTAGAAAAGAGCGTCAAAAAAGGCGGCGCGAGCGGCGTTAAGGGACTCGTGTTTCTAAGAGAAGCCGAAGAAAAAATTAAACATTTTTATTCGTCTTTAAGAAGTTTTCTCGAGGCGGAGAAGAAGTCGAAACGGTTGTTGAAGGAAATGAAGCGCGCAGAAAATTCTATCGAAGAGGATATTCGCAAATATCGGGTGCTGGTTTGTTCGTATAGAGTATTTTCGGAAAAAATATCTTCCTTTAACGACTGCCTCTCTCACCCGGTGGTAGAAACCGATAACGATTGAACGAAATTATTATTTTCGCGTCTTTTCTTTTCTTCGTTCATATATGTATATAAAACGATATTAAACAATTAAAACTACATTTTTTTATAACTTTATTTAAGAAAAATACAAAAAAGATAAGATAAGAAAACATATCATTCTACGTTTTCACACTCGCTAATTCCGAATAGGAAAGATAGAAGTATCCGTCTCTTACCATTTTCGAAATAATATTTGAATTCAGCGAGAGAATCTACGTGGGAGACGTCGCTTATTGACTCCTCCAATGAATATGAATACATTTTAGATACCTTTTTTAAAAATGTTTTTCGTTATGACATTAATAAATTCATAAAAAAACGATATTTTCTTACTTTCCTCCTACTGGCATTGTAGGCATCGGTTTTCCAATGAAAACATAAAAAAAAATAAAAAAACGCGCGCGAGACTGTCGTTTCGTGTGTTGATAATTAATTATTAATACTAAGAAAAATTAAGAACAAGAAAAAAAATAATTTTACAATATGTGGATACCTGAATAACAATTCTTTATAGACTCAAGAAACCGTAATATAGTCTATTTTCTGTTTCCTCGATAAAAAACATTCGCTTGAAGGAAACGAAAAAATTTATTTTTGCACCATCTCCCGAGAAGTGAAAAGTTACGTTATTTCGTGCCTCGATCGAAGCGCGAGATTTTAACCCACCCTAAATTTTTTAAGTTAAACTTTTATGTTAAAGTGTACTCGATATCATATTATTATTTCTATAGTCTTAGTCCTCCCTCAATCTATTTGTTGTCAGAAACCCCTTATTGGGAACATTGCACAAAATTGTGTCCAAAACCCCCTATTGGGAAACCATGGCACAAATTTTGTGTCAAAACCCACTATTGCGGAACATGGCACTAAATTTGTGTCAAAAACCCACCTATTGAGCTTGAAATATCGTCCTAAACCAGATAATGACGTCATACTAGTACGCCGCTTTAGGGAATGGTATAAGTCGAAGGTCCTAAGTCAAATTCCGAAAAATGAATTATGACTTAAAATTTTTTGTGAATTAATTTCTTGAGATTTTTTCAGAATTTAGCACTTAGACCTCATCGACTTATATCATTCCCTTCGAACCGTCACTATATCAGCGTAAAGCGGCATTAAGTTTAATACTAAAAGGTGTTTGCCAGATCACGTCTAGGTCGTTTTTGGCTTCCCTTCCCAAAACGTCATTATAATATTATTTCTGCGCTCAGGCAGGAGAATCATTCCACGCGAACAGCGGAACACACCTCCCCAGCCTTGAACAAACCACTCTGAACGCTTTCACAATACCAGTTTCTCTTAAGCGCTCAATAAACTAGTTATCTAAACCGATTCCATATAGACGTCATATAGTGACGCTGTTTAGGGTCAACTAGTATAAGTTCGAAAGCGGTCTTGAGCCTTGCCAACTGCCGAACAATAATCTCGACCCCCTAAAAATTCTCTCGTGTTTTATTCTTCATTCTGAGACAAAATACTACTACTTATTTTAGCCACTTAGGCCCTTCGCACTGCCACTATAACCATTTAGACCTTCGCGGGAAATTAGCACTTAGACCAATCTTCCTGAGACCTTCAGCAACTTAGACCTTCGACTAGCCACTTAGACCTTTCGGACTTATGCTTAACATTCGGAATGATTACTTAGACCTCTCGTCGACTTAGGCACTTAGACCTTCGACTTATTCTTAGACCTTCGACTTTAGCACTTAAGACTTTTCGACTTATGACTTAGACATTCGACTTATTCCAGTTCCCCTTCGGAAAACGGCACATATCGGGCTTGAAGTGATTGTTTTCTATACCAAAAGGTGTTCGCCATCACGTAGGTCGTTTTTGGGTTCCCTTCGAAACGTCACTTTAATATAGTGTTGCCTTACGGGAATCGCGAAAGCGGCTGAACGCTTTCAAATACCATTTTCTTAAACTCGAACTATAGTCAAACCGATTATGACGTCATATAGTGACGCCGCTTAAGGAACTGGTATAGGTCGAAGGTCTAAGTGCAAATTCCGAAAAATAATTTCGACTTAAAATTTTTTGTGAATAATTTTCTTTGAGATTTTTTATTTTTTAGCACTTAGACCTTGGACTTATACTTAGACCTTCGACTTATATCAGTTCCCTTCGAAACGCCGGTATTTTGTGGGAGACTAAATTAAAAAAAAAGAATATTTACATTAAACAAAATTTGTATGATGATAATTAAATATTCTAACTAAAGAAAATTAACCTGGATATCAATTCTTTATAAATTTTTTTTCAATAATTATTTTTTTTGGTTTTCTTCGAAAAAAAAGCTCGCTTAGGGAACGAAAAATTAATTTTGCACCATCTCCCGGGAAATAAAAAGTAACGTTATTTCGTGCTTTTGCTTCGCGCGAGATTCGTATATTTAACGATAAATAATAATTTATAATTTACTATAATTTTTAATTTTTTTTAATATAGTCACCTAAAAAAATGATTTAATAAAGAAAATGGTATTTTTTGGGACACTAAATTAAAAAAAAATAATCGCATTAAAAAAATTTAAAAAAATAATATTTTTCGGTAAATATACAAATCACGCGAGAAGCGAAAACACGAAATAACGTTACATTTTACTTCTCGGGAGATAGTGCTAAATAAATGTTTCGTTCCTTAAGCGTTTTTTTTCCATGGATATTAAAATTTAGATTTTCGCACTTAGACCTTCGACTGACATCAGTTCCCTTCTAAACCTCACTATAACCGGTCCAACGATAGTTTACATCATAAAAAGCGTAGTGAGAGCACGTTCGGTCGTTTTTGAGTTCCATTCTAAACGTCACTATAATATAGTGTCGCCTTACGGGAATCAAAAAAGCGTCTTTAAACAGATTATGACGTCATATAGTAACGCCTCGTTGTGAAGTAATATAAGTCGAAGGTCGAAGTGCTAATTCCGAAAAATAATTTCGTCTTTAAAAAATTTTGTGAATTATTTTCTTTGGGAATTTTTAGTTTTTAACACTTAGACCTTTGCTTTATATCAGTTTCCTTCGCAACGTCAATATATCGGGACGAACTCTACGGTTCAAGCTCGTTCGCTGAGCACGTGCAAGGGCGCGCGCTGACGCTTTGGCTTACTTCAATCGCCACGCTCACTCCGTTTGCGACTCGCTTTAGCATGCGTTTTTTTATCGTAAACACAGCAGCACAAAAAGCATGGCGTGTTTAAAAATAATAGAATAATAAAAAAAAAAAAATAAAAAAAGATGTATTAAAAACTTAAATCAATTATTTTTTTATTTGCAGCCTATAAATGCTATTTGAACTATTATATTTTTCTTCATTGGGTATCGTTGCTTCGCTAAGTATTTACGTCCGTCGTCGTTAACAATACCGTTACTAGAACATTACCTCACAATTTTCTATTCTTCATTGAAAAGATTTTGGATAGTTTTTTTTCTAAAGATAATAAAACTGCTACGTCAGTCGTCATAGTCCATTTTTTCCCTAGTCTTCAACAAACAAATCGAAATGGATAAAAATGTGAAACAGCTACAAGAATTAACTATGGATGTCATTTTCGAAACACCGTCCTTCCAAGATGCGTACAACAATGTTTCGGATTCGAAAAATTTCGCTAGAAACTGCGATTTGATTATGAATTATTTTATCGCAAAACACGGGGCGACGGAATTAAATTTTAACCTGCTCTTATCTTTATTTGATTCGGACAACGAGCAAAAAACCTCGGAGAACTTTCTAGACTTTCTCGATAATGCGACGCAAACCCCGTACAGGGCGACTGAATCAATAACATTGACGTTGACCGAGCATATGGTGAGAGCTGCAGCAGCAGCAGCAGCAGCAGCAGCATCAGCAACAACAACGGACCGTTCGACAGATGGTATTCCAGCGGGTGCTAAAACCGTCGCTGAAGTTATTAGAAAGATGAGTACCGCGTACGAACGCTTGAAATCTTTTAAATTTTCTTTGGATAAGTATGGAACCTTCTTAAAGTTAACTGAATTATTATTAATGAAAGAAAAACCTTTATTCGGTATCGAGGAGCTAGAAATCGCTAATACGGGTACTGACCTCCTCACCCACGATGACTTTCTCGAAATAATAAAAAGTATTTCAACCTTGTTTCCGAATCTAAACGCCTTAAAAATAATTTGCAGATGTTCCAATAGGGATTTCCAGGATGTTCAAGGAGTGTTTAGGGCGAAACGTCTAGTCCCCTTTATTTTAAGCAAGGCAGCGAACGAGGCTTTGATTAGCAAATCCGATTTGGAATCTTTAAAATTGAATAAAACGGTTGTGGAAATTGATTTTTTGAGTAAAATGCGGAAACTTCGCATTCCTCCATTAAAGAAATTAACCTCAATAATAGTTGATCATAACAACATCGAGGAAATTATGGAAGTCTCATCATTGTTTAACTTACAAAAAATCGGAGTGCGTTTAAACCATAAACACCCATCTACAGTTGTTGATAGCGATCGTGTACGACTACTAGCCGCAAAGACTGGAGTGAAAGCGTTAGAATTGATTTTCAGTTTCTCAGCGGAAGAAGAAATATTTCCCGACTACGGCTATGTTATGACAGATCAATCGCGCGAATGCGATAATTGTTTTGGCAAAAAACTAACTCATTTAATCTTAGTGATTGAAATCGAAAATAGAAGAATAATTGAATGGGATATCAGCGAAGGTCCTCCACCACCGTTCGAAGATCGACAAGTGGGGAAAGAACACGAAACGCTAGGGTCTTCCAAAAATAAAATAACATTCGGTGATCCCCTAAGAGTAATGAGAGATAATTTTCGTAGAGCTCGCACAAAAGATGTAGAAAGAAACCTAATTAAAATCCCGTTCTGTCTCGCGTGTAAAGGGCTTTGCGCGGTAATGACGCTCTTTCAACTGTGGACTTTCAAGGGGTTCGCGGGGGTTCGACCTGAGTGTAGGTTACACAGACATGGATCATGGCAAAGGGAAATTGAGCAGAAAATAATCGAATCTTGGGACACCAAAATTTTTAGAAACAGATTACGAAGAAATGTAAGAAAGATTGATAGTTCCCTGGAATTGAATCTACCAAACGTTTGTCAATTTAACGTTATCCTTCGAAGAAACGAAAGCGTCGATACCCTTTCTCCATTCCGATTTCCAAATGTGCGTGTTTTGAGATTGTGCTACGACAAAATAGAGAGATTTAAATCATCAAATCCTAATTGCGGCTTATTAGATAGTAAATTCGTCGAAGCCTTTCCGAATCTGACCCACTTAGAAATCAGAATTAACACTTTTGAAGATTCGTATTTCCAAAGAAGTGGTGATGGTAGTAGCCGAATGATAGTAGACGATCATGAAAAAAATGAACCTGTTTTCAGAAATTTGGTGGAATTGAAGATCGATTTTAGTAGTCTTTTAAGCGATATTCGCAATGTCTCTCCAAACATCGAAAAGATCGTCGTATTTTTCGGTTTTGAATTTGTCGATCTTTGCGAAATTTATGAGCTTTTCATTAACACCCGTTCTTTGAAAAGAGGAATAGAATTTAATTTTGATAAATGCCTAGTAGATAAACGAACATTGTATTTTGGCTTTCTAAATTGCGGTATTCAAAGACACACAAGAAATCCCAATCAACAACTATTTAAAAAATTTATGTTGACTTTGAGCGATGTTTGCGGAAACCCCATCATTCGATGGAATGTAAAACAGTATTGTTTTGAAGATACGGGTGGATTACCAGATCGATATGAATCAATCGATGATGAAAACCACAGTTACGAAAGGGAAACAAATTTCTACCAGAGTCAATTATGGTTACAAGAAAATATTTATTTTCTCAACCAGTGTTCTTTCTTTAAACTTTTAAAAGAATTTCGAAACCCCGAACCCAAAACATTTCATTTGGTTCTTTCCTCTTTATTAGATAATCACGATTTTTTTAACAAACTGTTTAAAGCTGTTGGACTTATAATAAACAATTTGATAATGTAAAAATTGTATTTCTACTAATTTATTCTTATATTATATTGTATTTTTTTTATTTTTTTTATTTTATTTTCTTATTTTCTTATTTTCTTATTTTATTTTTTTATTTTTTATTTTATTTTTAAACATGGCAATTTTACGAGCCGATTTCGTCTACACTTTGTGATTTAAACGCCATAGTTTTGCAGTATACCGTGTTTTTACTTTGCGCCCTCCATTTGCAATTTACGGGCAATTTTTTATTTTTTTTTATATTCTAAAATAAAAGTTGTTAATAAATTATTTTTTTACGTTTGTCATTGATTTACGCCCTGATGCAAATATTTTAAAAAACATGGCAGGCATAATTAAAGATACAATTAGACATAATATAAGTACCGGTAAATAAAAAAAATAATAAACATTTTTTTAATCTTTAATCGTAATAATGAAAAGAAATTAATAATAACAAGATAAATTTAAAAATTTTCTCTATTTAAAAAAATATTAATGACGTCACCCGCGTCAACGTCAGTCGATCGGTCTTTCGTTCGTTCAATCCCTCGCTGCCATGAATTCGCCGAAAGAAAAATTTGAGAGCTTCGTAAAAGTCGTCGAGACGTCGATGTTTCATTCGTCGATGCTTTTAAATATGATAGAATCTTGCGAAGCGTTCCTGGGTAAAAGCCTCCTCCGAGACGATCGAGAGATCGAACCGCCGATCTTGGAAGATTTGAAAAAATTTTCATTATTCCTATCGGTCGAAAAACAAAGTTTTAAGAACGACTTTGATTTTTATTTCAAAATACGCGAGATACTCGAACGCCGCAGAGACAGCCGCGGCGTTAGCGAAAAAAGGGAAATATCGGAGGTAGTAGGGGAGGGAGAAGATATTCAGTCGCGGGAAAAGAAATTGAAAACCGCTTCTCCGGATAACGCGAATAAAAAAATCAATTCCACGACATTTTTTATCACTCCGGACATAACGGTTTTAGTTCCTAATAAATTATGGGTTCTTTTCGCGGACGATATGAAAGATTCTAACCTGTCTAAACTATTTAAAATCAGTTGCTTAATTTTTAAAATTTTCAACGCGGAAGAATTATTCATCGAGAGATTTCAATCTTTTCTCTACGAATGTCAAATGGATTTGAAAGGGAACGACAACAAAAATAACGAACCCGGTGGAGACGTACCTGACGCCGTGAATCGCGGAAGCGATAATCTTCCTCCTCCTCCTCCTTCTCCACCCGTAGGTGGGTACTCGCAGGTCAAATTGATTCGCCGTTTCGTGGAAAGACTGGGAAATCAATTCAGCGAGACGAGTTTTGACTCCGATGAAAACTTACTGGTTCGGCATCTGGAAAATCTCCTTGGGATGGGCGAAGGCAGCTCGGAATATATTATTAATTCCTTCCTCTCTTTCAATTTGGATATGAGCATGCCGGCTCTAGGAAACCGGCGGCGGGTCTACATTCCGACGGGGTCCGGGGTCACCAATAAAAAACTCGCCGTTTACGTCCTTTCTCTGCTGAAATTATTACGCTCTCTATTATATTCGAAGGGGATTCATTTTTCGCTAAGCGACGAAAAGTATATCGAACTCTTGAAATTGGTTTATAATATCGAGAAAAAATCTGACGAAGACGACGACGAGGGACCCCCCGCTGCGGCGTCTAATGAGGCAACTGCGACGAAGACCGCGTCGTTGTCGTCGCACCTCCCGACCACGAACGCGACCGCGACCGCGACCACCGTCGATTCGGCAGTGACGTGCGCTTGCTACTGTCACACATTGCACTCCCAGACCAAAACCGAATATTTCCCCAACATCGACCGCTCAGGTTCGGACGCAAAAATAAAAAATTTACGAAAATTGCCGCGACTCACCGCGCAGTACGGAAAGTACGGACTTTTAAACAAGAGCGACATTATCCGCTACGCGCTGCCGGAGTTCGACGTCAATAATGCTTCCGAGATTTCGTCCAACTATTTTTTCAACAACGCCTTATGTAAATTTTTTATCGATTTCTCGGAATACTGCAAAGAATATATTTTTAAAGATTCGTCGCTTTCGGACGAAAAAATCGACAGCACCTGTGGAAATAACCACAGTTACTACATGTAATATTAATAAAAAACGATAAATAATAAAAAAAATATAATAATAAAAATAATAATAATAATAATAATAATAATATAATAATAATAATAATAATAATAATAATAATAATAATAATAATAATAATAATATTAATGTTAAACATAAAGATACCGAGGTGGGGCGGGCAAGCTTCGGCGGCGGGTGCGTTGGTGATGGCGATAATAAGGTTTCGGAATACGCTCGAGTGTGCCCCGAATCGGAAACGAAAATTTACACTTTACTCAGGAACCTCGAAGAGAAGCAATGGAAGGCGAACGTCAACCTTTTGAAAAATGGGGGAAACATCGTCGGCAAAACCAGTAAGGTGTTCAAATATTCCTCGAAAGGGTTTCCGAGCGTACGCCTTCCCGTTCTAAAATCGGCTTTCGATTTCGATCAACTGCTAGCGAACACCGCCGACGACGAAGACGCCGACGACGACGAGGCCGCCAATCTTCCTCTCGCAAAACTGATCGAAGACTACGAGACGCACTATCGCCGCGAGGTCGAAATCGTCGTCTCGGATCGGCATCTTCTGAGCCTGGACGTAAAAAAATCGCAAAAGTTTTATTCGAGCGGTGATGTCGACCGGGATGGATAAGGAACGGGTTGTATTTATTTTTTCATTTTATAAATAGATATAAATATAGATAATGATAATAATAAGTATAGTAATTAATAATAATGTAAGAAAATTAAATAAATAATAAATAAACTTTTCCTAAAAAAAGATGTTTTAAACCTTAACTTTATTATAACCGGTAACTTATATTTAGACGATTTTGAGCCGGTGCTTTTATAGCCGCATTCGCGGTCTAAGTGTTATCTTATAAAAATACAAAAAAAAGGTACGTTCTTTATTTAACCTATACTATGGAAGAGCCGCCGTTTCAAATGAGACTCATGCGATTGGAGAATATCCCTTTCGACTTCCACGAAGATTACCATCTCATTTTCGATACCGAAATTTGCGCATTCCGTCTTCAATATTTCGACGATTCTTCCTTTTCCTTTATTTTAAATATAGATACTTTGAAAAAAGTATTGTGCTCGATGTACCTCAATTACGTACAACAAATGTACGCCCACAGCAAGTCGTACTACCTTTGTGATCCTCCTAAAGAGGGCGATATGAAGGTTATAGCAGCCGAGTTCGAGACGAACGCGGTGGGTAGTTTTGGGCTAGATCTGATTAAACTCAAAGTCGAATATCTCGACGAAAGAGGAAGGTTTATCGGCGAAGGAATCGGTTTTGAAATTAAAGGACATAGGGCGATAAGAGGTTTTTTGGATTTACATCCTCGTTTATATTCCTTTTTTAAAGAACTCGAATTGTTCGAAGAAAGAATCCGATTAACCACCAAGATACTCAAGGAAACCTATATCGAATTTAGGATTCGTCAAGGCGAGAACGATCCCGAAACCCAAATTTTTAGAACCGATGAAAAAACCGAAAATAGAAGGATCGATGGCTTTACGAAAGGAATCTTCAGTTGGTACGTGAGGGGTATTATGAGGGATATCATCGATCGCTTGCGCGATACTCGCGATTATTGGAAATACGAAGACCTCGTCTACGCAATCAAACGAAAACGGCTCTTCAAAGAACGCTTAGTGTTAGATATCAAAAACGAGATTAGTCGCATCAAGGAGATTAGAAAGCAAGATCTACGATGCCAAATAACCGGCATTTCTCGATGAAGGGTTTAAGAAATAGTTTCTTATTTTTCTCGGTAATTAAACGTTGTTGATTGATTAATTTTAGGTTTTGTTTTATTTATATATTAATATATATATATATTATATATATATATATTATATTATGATATATATATATATATATAATA
The DNA here is from genome assembly GCA_015478945.1 of Trachelipus rathkii. Taxonomy (NCBI): domain Eukaryota; kingdom Metazoa; phylum Arthropoda; class Malacostraca; order Isopoda; family Trachelipodidae; genus Trachelipus; species Trachelipus rathkii. The sequence goes on from JABUQX010080295.1 coordinate 47,225, forward strand.
TATAATTATATTAGTATATATATATATATATATATATATAATATACTCTCTCTT
>JABUQX010080296.1:0-20000 GCA_015478945.1 Trachelipus rathkii
GATGTGCTTCGATTAATCAATTTGGGTGTTTAACCGTTTCGCATTTATCGTGACGCTTTCGCGTTTTCGTGCGCCGCTTCAATCAAACCCACACACATTCACCATCACCTCTTCATTACTGCCAATGTTATGCAGATTTTCAGTGTTCCCTCCACACTTCCCTCACATCCATTTCATCAGTTACGAAACACCATTCCTGTTCATTATTCCAAGCAGATTCTCCTCATTCTTAACCTTTCGCGATTTCTTGAAGATCTTCCTATTTCCTTGGAAGTCCCCCATAACTCCTCTTTTCAAATTGTTCATTTACCTCATTTTTCTTCCTACGTATGCATCTTTTTAGTCTTCCTTTTTCCTCTTTATATAATTCCAAGCATTTTTATCTGTGAGACCTCATCATTTACTTTTAGTACTTTCAACCACGCTTTTTTACTTTCAACCGCTTACATAAACTCTTCATTCCACCACTCACTTTTAACATTCTTACTTCCTACTTTGGCACATCCACATACTTGTATTGTACTAACAAACGCTTCCTTCATTTGCGTCCTGATTTGTTGTTTCAACTTAAATATCCTTTTTATTATGAATATCTACTTAATTTAATCAAATGAAATGATGAACAAACGAATTAAAGCAGTGAGCACACTTAAACAAATCATTATAAAAACAAAAATATATGTTAGAGTGACGCTAGACAATTTTATAGATATATAAAATACGGAACCACTATACATTCAGTTCAAGTAATCTCTATTGCCTGAGCCCTTCCACTTAGCTTTAACTTTTTCTTTCCTTTGATCCAGTCGTCAATTCATTAAATTCATTAACACCTTCACTTGCAATTGAATATAATATATATATATATATATATATATATATATATATATATATATAAATTTATATACTTATATATATATATATATATATATATATACTATATATACTCTCTGAGTTGCTCCCATTAAAACATTATCTTTATTTATAGATTGTATGATTAACTTTGTAACATTTCAAGTTACTCTTTTTTTCTTCGAACGTTAGCATCCCAATGAGATAAAGAAGGACCTTGCCATTTGCCGTTTATTCTGCCAATTAGAAGCAAATCTGGCTTCGAAACTTGAGTTATAGTGGCAATAGGCTGAGTTTGAGTGGGTGTAGCAGGAAGTGTGGAATCGTCTTCACCCGCCATTTTATAATTAGATTAGTAACAAAAATTTTTAATAGTTATATATACCCCAGCAAATTTTTGAAAGTGACTTTTAATATATACAAATTGCATAGAAAATGGGGTTAATATATATGGTTAAAATTAAATATTTAAGATATTTTAAAATTATGATAAATTTAAAATGGTATTAAAATTGATGTGAATTAGGGTACCTGTTTTGACCAGAGATCATTGTGGAGATTTCTGGCACCTTTAAGAGACTGCGCTGTGCTTCCTTTCTTAACCTATTTCTGGAACTCGTTCTCTTCGCTCTCACGGTGGCTTCTTGAGACACTTTGACTTTATTTCTTTGGGTGTTCACATAGGGCATAGGGCAAAATTTGAACAGTTAAAGACCTTTAAATGAAATTCGCAATCCGACTTGATCAGTTTATTAGTTATGTGAACACGAGGTAAGGTGCCTAAAACATAAATAAAAATAATTAACATAAAGAAATCATAAATTGGCAAACAGTACAAGTAAATAGATAAATACAAAATAAATCAAGTGCAGATCAGAAAAAACCATCGATATATGTTTTCAAAACAAAACTAAAATAGATAGCCTCTTTCAATATTCAAAGGAAAAATTCATTAAGCAGCTATTAAAAATTATTAACAGGTCTTCTAACTTTCACAATGAAATTAAATGACAACTCTTTCAAAAAAAAAAAATTTTATTACTCTGAAATTAATATTTTAACATATCTTTTAAGTTAGATTGTCACTGGAGTAACATTTCCAAACAAATAATTGTATCATAAAACTTTTGTTAAAATTTTCAAGAAACATAAAATTAACAATTTTGTGAATCCTAAAAAATGATGATTAAATTACTCTCTTTTAAATCTAGTTCATAGTAACTGGGGGAAAATTTTTTTTCAAGACCAGGCTCAAGTGTGAAAAAAACTATTCATTTCTAAATGTACTATGGAATTTATTAAAAAGTTTATTTTACCTCTTTTGATTCGCCCCAAGAGATATGGGTTTTCTAATTATGTATTACTACCCTATTTATTACAAATAGGTGAAATCAACCGACTTTATTAACTTATTAAAATTTGTACCGTATCATACCATATTTCTCATATATATATTTTGTACAGCAGGTTTGGTGACTAAAACCTTCAATTCTTATATTTTATGATTAGATATAAATTCATAAGTAGTGGTACATTATAAATCTTACATGAAAAAAATTGGCAAGTGAAACTAAGGTGGTTTTATGGCTTGTAGTGTCGCCTACTCGCCTTCATTATTATCTGGATACAAAAATCAAAGGGCATTTGAACTTTTAGGAGGAATTATAATCACTATTCACTTTTGAATAAAAAATTTAGAAAGAAGAAATAAAGTTTATCATGATTATTATTTTTATTGTTCCTACTATTATTATAATTGCTCTCATTATTGTTATTCTTAACACCAAAAGAATTTTATTAAAAATTTTAAAGATTTTATGTAGTCTGAATTTGTTAGCAAAGGGGGGAAAAACTCGGAAGGGGCAAGGAAAAATGTTCACCATCCAAACAAAAAAACTTACATTGAAAGTTCCGGGTAGTAATTGAAGTGCGAGAAAATTGTAGTGTTTTAAGGTAAAAAAAATTTTGCCATAAGGGTTGAGCTACCAGTGATTTGTCACTTAAAAATGGGGCTCTTTCCAGAGTCTATTTGAAGTGTAAAAAAAATAAGAAAAAAAATATACAAATAAATATAAAATATAGTTTAAACTTTATTACTAAAACTAAAAAAATGAAAAAGGGACAGTATAATTACCAGAAAAATCCAATAAGAGCACTAGTTTTTCACAACCAACTAATACCATAAGTATTGAGATAATGATTTAGCGAGGCTACGAATGCTGCTGGATCGACCGGGGTGAGGGAGAAGGAGGTGGAGAATTGGGGGGATTGTATTTTATTTAGAAGATAGCGAAAGGACTTCCAGTGCTAACTGGAGAACGGATGGTAATTTATTTTGTTAAATTTCTGTAGTTTTAAATATTTTAGAGTGTGTTGAATGAAAGGTTATATAAATTGAAATTACGGAATGATATTAAAATTCATCGGATAAAAAAATCAAAATAGAGATTAAGGATAAAAGAAAATGTCGATAGGCAACTCTGAGAAACAAAAAAGAAAAAAATATAGAGAGGGGAGGGAGATCACGCCATGCGCCTCGAGAAAGCCAGAAAAATAAAATAAAAATAAAACAGAAGAAGTGATGAAATCGAAATTTTAACCGGCCTAAAATTTAGAGAGATTAGATAAAGAGAAGAATAATCTTTTTTTTATTTTGGATATATAACAAAATTTTTCTGTTCAACTACTACTAATAGTACAAAGGATAATTAACATTTATAAAGACAAAATATCTTAAAAAATCTTTATTTAATCTTTGTACAAAAAAAAAATTTACAACATTTAATATATATATTATATATTTATATATATATATATATATTATTTTATATATATATATATATTTATATAATAATATATATATATATTTATATATAATATAATAATATATATATAGTATTATATATTATATATACAAGCAAAGGGCCTAAGCTTGAAAAGCAAAAATGTAGTAATATACTATAATATATATATATTATAATATATATATATATATATATATAGTATATTAATATATATATAAATATTATATATAATGGTATATATATTATATATATATATAGTATATATATATATATATATATAATATATATAATATATATATATATTATATATATATATATATATATATTCTATATATAATATATATATATTATAATATTATATATGTATATAATATAAGAATATATATATATACTTATATACAATATTATATATATTAATATATATATATATATATATTATAATATATATTATATACTAATATATTATATATACCCCCTTATACTATATATATAATATATTATATAATATCATATAATCTATATATATATATATATGATATATTATATTATATATTATATATTATATATATATATGTATATTATATATATTATATATATATTATATATATATCTTATATATATATATATTATAATATATATATATTATTAAATATATATATATATATATATATATATATATTATATATATTATATATATATTTATATTTATATATATATATATAGTATATATTATATAATTATATATATATATATATATATATTATATTATATATATTATATATGAAGGAACATAAACATATGAAAAAATTTAAAAAAAAAAAATAAAAATATATATATATATATGTATATAAAAACTACAATCAATTATTATTATTATTATTTCTCGAATACACGACACAGAAATCTACAATTGATACAAAATAGTTTCATACGATAATCGTAATACTAATAATAATAATAAAATAAAAATTAATCATTAATAATGATTAGGAATATTAATAATAATTATCTAAACTAATAAGAGAATTTGTATTTAAAATTGCACCGACTTAGAGCAAGGTTTTCATTAATATATTTTTATATTTAATATATACTATATATAATATATTTATTATATAATATATTATATATATATACATCTTATATATATATATTATAATATATATTATAATATTATATATATATATATATATAATATATATAATATATATATATATTATATATTATTATATATATATATATACTATATATATATATATTCTTAATTATTTCAAATTATTAAATTTTAAGAGACGGACGAAAAATCACAAAAGCCATAATAATAACAATATAATTAAATAAATATTATTTAGGTCATATTATTGGGTGTCTGTTCTGGAAAAAGAGGTTATAACACCCCCTAGGAGTGTTACTCCTCCTAGTATAAATAATCAATAATAATAATAATTAATATAATAATATAATAATAATAATTCCAGTTAATACTCCCTTTTTGACTTAGTAATAATAATATTCAAAAAGAATATTCATTTATTATTATTATATATATATATAATTATATATCTTTTATTTACTAGTATATATTATATATATATATATATATATATATATATATATATATATATCTTATATATATATATACTAGTATATATATATATATATATATATCCTAATATACTATTATAATATATATATAGGTATATATATTATTATATATATATATAATATATATATAGCTTCATTCTTTTTTGAAAAAAAAGAAACAAATTTGTGCAAAATAATAATATATAGAAAATTATAATGAGTAATACATAGGTAGATAGAAGTTGTTTTTATAAAATTATACATATACATAAACTTAGTAAATACGATTGGCGTAAATATATATACAAAGTATAGAAACAATATAATAATTAATATAATAATTAATAATGAGCAAAAACGTGGAAAAGGATTCATTCTTTCCATTGTTCCACCTAAACTAAATTTACAGTATATATATTATATTATATATTATATATATATTATATATTATATTATATAGTTATATATATATATATATTATATATTATATATTATAATATATTATATATATATATATAGTAGTATTTAAGTAGATAGTAAAATGCTACGAAAATAATAATAATAATAATTATTATTACAATAATGTTAAAAATGCAATTTCTCATTGGAAAAATTATAACACTCTTTACTCAAGTAACTAGAATAGTTACTTTCAAATCTTCCTTTCTCTCTTTCTCTCAACAACTCAAACGCTACACCTATACACTATCATGCTATTCATTTAAAGAATTTTCACTACTCAAATCCAACACATATTTAATATTTAATTCCTTTCCTAATCCCTCGATGTCTTTTTTACTTCTTGAAACGTGACTTACTCGGGTCATCTTTACTCAACCACTTGCAATCTCAATCACGCATGAACCTTTACAAATTCATCTAAATTTTCATAACTCTGGAATACCTACCTCCTTCAAGGTCCGTTTTTTACACGGCTGATATCTAATACAACTGTAGATTAGCTCAAGACAGAATTATAAAGCTTATTTTGGACAAACGTTCTAACGGCCATCTGCTGCCCATCTTACATTGAACCTTAAAAAAAGAGTTGTCCACTTGATTACTCTACTATTTCCTTGTGTGACAAGAAAAGATAACTATTTGAGTTTGCTATATACAGGCCGAGTAATACAAGTCTTATTTATCTGTGCAAAAGGATTTCCAGTAACACACATCAATAACTATAGAATCCCTATAATAGTTTCTTTTTACCACAATATGTTGATACTGCTTTGCAAGGTTATCTCGTTTAACTTCTTGCTTTTCAGCAAGGGTTACAATCAAAATAGATAATATTAAATTACAACCCCTCCACGCAAAGATATAAAATTTGTCCGCATATCTACTCCTCCATTGACATCTTCATGAAATTTAATACAACCCCTAAAATCACTCTCTTCCTTCACAGAAACCCCCCAAATTCCTTCCAAATCTTTTGGCCAAAAAAAAAAATCTACCTTCCTTGTTACTATTATTCACACTATGGTTTATATATACATTTAAGACACTCTGCCTTTATTATAAGCGCATTTTCCTCCAGTAAATTTAATTCTAAAATTATTATTATAATTTTAAACACGTGGCATTTATCCAGTTTCTATTACAGCTTCAATAGATGCCGAAAGAGAGAAAAAATTAAAGCTATGAAGTAAAATAAATATACAAACATAGCAGGAAATTAACTGACAGACAGACAGACAGAAGACCAGTGCTTAAAAAACTTTGTGTAATACACGAAAATAAACATATACAGAAAAAGGACAAGTAAATACATATATAAATTAGATAAAAGCAATAAATGGGATACATATAGATAAATAAATAAGTTTTAAATATATATAATATATATTAATATTATATATGATAATATTATATATATATATTATATATATATATATAATATATATTATACTATATAGTATTTTATATAATATTTATTTCCCTTTACTCCTCCTACATTCCCCCCCCCATAATGAGAGAAGGGGATACAGGTCACCGGAAAATTCCGAACACGATAGTTAAGTAGATAGATAACATGATGCAAATTACGAAAGAAAAGCCCCCATAACCCTCCTTCATACCCATACTAATATTATTTAATATCTTACTAATACTAATATATAATATATTATATATATATTTACTATATATATATATATAATATATATATAATTATTATATATTTATATATATATATACTATATACTATATATATAATATAAATAGAAAAATAATCATTTTGGTTTCTAATATTAATATGATATATATTAATAAAAAGGAAAAAAAAATCTTACTTAAAATTTGGCGAAAGGTTGTAAAGAAATTTCATTCAAATCAGGTTCATTTTTTTTCTTAGTTGATCGATGTTTTATCCGATGTATTGATAACACCGATTTCCATCCCCCAAAAAATAATCGATGTTATATCGATACAGACTTTTAAGAAAGTTTATTACCTTCTACAGAAGTAGGAAAGACTGGGCAAAGGCGCCCGAGGGTGGAGATCTTAGTTCCACCCTCTTGGATCTCTATCAGTAAGCCACTGTAGCTTCTTTATACTCGGAACCGTCGAGGGTAAAGAAGTCTTCTAATTTCCACTGTAGAGTTTCGAACGTCGGCCTTTTCATCGGATCCTTATGCCAACACTCCAACATTATATCGTAGAGAGCTGGGGGGCAACCAGGAGGAGACTGCATTCTATAGCCCTGTTCCACTTGGTGCAAAACTTCGGCGTTGGTCATTCCTGGGTGGAAATAAAAACAAGCATTAGACTAAACCTATTTATGTTGGTAAGAGAAAATAAACGACAATGCAGATAAAAAATTTAAATAGTGAATCACAAATTTTAACATTAAAAAGTTACAATTACAAATTCAGCTTGTTCTAAGACGTAATGAAATTTTGCTCTAGGGCAAATTTAATATTGATGTGTAATGAGAGAGGTGGGATATGAAGTCAGATCCTGTTCAAAAATTTGATTTGAACTTAGTCCAAAGTTATAAAAATAAATTAATTTAATCAAGGCCTTAACAAACTATATAGTAAACACTACTCAATTTATCTTCATGACATACGAATTACGGTTTAACTATCATGAAACTTTATTTTTCTCAACTTCTCAAAGAGTAAAATGTCCGCGTTCTACTCTTCACGTAAAGTTACTTTCCTGCGATAAAAACCATAACATAGCAATCAAGCTACAAGCAATGAAAAAACAACAACACTTTATCAAAAGGTATTTGGCTGTTCTAATTTTACTACATTTTCTTCCTTTATCCTCCCCACGAATTGGGGATGGGGTGCGCAACATGCACCAGAAACAGAGTAGTTAAGTAAAAAGAACATGACCTAAATCGAAAAGAAAGTGCCCCCCGCCCCTTCCCTATACCCTCAAGTGCGAGCCCGTCGCAGCCAAAATCCACATAGAGCTTCATAACACCGTGAGAGACTCCCATTGTGGTATCTCGTCATTGTCAGAGCTCATCCCTTTGGCCATGCACACAACCATACCCCACCCCACAAAACCACGCCATTTACTCCTATTATACGGCAATCCTATAGCTTCTGATAAAACCACATTCCTTACCTTCAGTTTTAACTGACTCAATGCATTTTTCCTTTAGTCTCCCAACTGATCAATTCCCAACACACTCACCTCTATACACCCACGCTTAACCAGCCAACTATATCATTCATCCTTTCCAAATGACCGAACCATCTTAATTTAATACACACTCATTTATTCTCTTATTCAAGTCTTTCTTCACACTACACAGCTCCTAACACGCCCATAAGATTATCTATCTGAATAGATTACACCTTAGATCTATACCTTTTATTCCATACCATGGTTTCGCTTCTATACATTAACACTGGTAACAAAAACCGTTTTTATAGTTTTTACAATAAAAAAAGGAGAATAAGCAATATCTGAGCTTTCCTCTGATTGATTTGTTAATCATTGTAAGAAAAACAGCCCGTTGACAAAGTAAAAAATCCCAGATCATTGATTTAATAATCAATAATGGGTAATAAACAATTAAAGCAGCACAGCACAGCACACGCTCAAGCAAAACCATTACAGTCAAAATAAACTAATTCTTATACTCTTTAATCTATTAAATATATTGAAAAGGGACAATAGGAATAATCCATACACTGACAACCTACTAGAAGTGAATAAGCACAGGAGAATTCTGTTAATAAAGACACCTTCAGGATTCTTGGGTAAAGAAATTTAGGAATTTAACTAAAATATCAATAAAGGGTTGAGAGTCATAAATCATTTACTTTCCATCTTCAAGTAGTAATCATAGTTTTATAAATTTAAGTTTTGCTCTCAAAATCTACAAATTACTCCCAACAAGAAATACTCATACATATATATATTTTTAAACACATTTTCATGCACTCCTTAATAACAAAATACTACTTCAATTCATTCCTATCAAATACACAAAGCCTTACCAGGATATGGAATACGTCCATAGGTGATAAGTTCTGTCAACAAAATACCAAAGGACCAAACATCAGATTTGATGGAGAATTTTGAATAATTGGCTGCTTCAGGGGCTGTCCATTTGATAGGGAACCTTGCTCCTACTCTTGCTTCATATTCATCTTCCTGTTTGTTAATAATAATAATAATAATAATAATACTAATAATAATAATAATTTATAGGTATTCTAGTGAATAAACCAACAAACATAATCTACTATTTCTTATTTACTATGTCATATTTGAGTGGGTGAGAGACAAAAATAAAAAGATCTTATCCAACATAGTAAAGCAACCAAGATGATCCATTGTTGAAAAAAAAGAAGAAAACTGCCACAAATCACGAACGTAAACAATTATGGATATAATCATTTTTGGGCATTTCCTATTTTTATTTATATTATTTTAAATTTATCTAAAAAAAAAAAAAAAAAAAAAAAAAAAAAAAAAGCTAGGGGGTTATATAAATTAATTAATAATTACATTGTATTAAAACCTAAACTTGATGATAAAATTCCCACAAACCTCGATCAATCTCGTCAATTCAATCATTACATTAATTAGGAAATAATTGGACCTGTAACTAATAATCGCCAGTTGCACTTTAAATAAATCTCCGACTAATTTGATAAAGAAATCTCCACAAGGACACTTATCAGCCTCGCCAAAGCCAAAAATCATGAAATTTTTTTTTTTTTTTTTTTTTTTATTTTTTTTTTAATTTCTCTTTTATTTTTGGTTTTGCTTTTTAATTAAATACCTTTTTTTTTTTTTTTTTTTTGTTTTTTTTTTTTTTGACAATGTTGATTGATTATCCCCGACGAGAACGTTTCTCGCTGCCAAATCTCTGTGGATGTAATTCTGAGATTCTAGGTAAGCCATTCCTGAAGCAATTTGGGCAGCCATGTCGATTAAGTGTTGCAATTTTAGATTTCTGCCTTTGCCTTTAAAAAAAGATAAAAAATAGTTCACAAAAATAAATAGGAATAATAATTCTAACATTTACTATTTTGGATATATCTATACTGTGATGACAATTGAATAGTACAAGAGGAATTAAAAATTTAAAAAATATAAATAAAAGTTTTTAACAAAACGAGGTCATTCTTACCCTGCAGATACTCAAGTAGAGAGCCATTCTTCATTAATTCTGTAATAATGTAGATGGGTTCCTCGAGGGTGCAAACCGCGTACAACTGAATTAACTTCGGATGCCTTAATTTCTTCATTATTTGGGCTTCGGTTAAGAAATCTTTTGGATCCATTGTTCCTAAATTAAAAGAAGAAGAAATATTATATTTGAGGAATAATATATTAAATTGATTCAGAAAATCCAATTATTATATTGAATTTGCTTAGTTTAACGGAAATCCTCAATTTTGGGCAAAATTTATGAACGATATAAAGACATACCCAACACACCAGGAAAATCAGTAAATGTATTTTACATTCCCTAAATAACACACATTTTTTGAGGTCTCTAGTGTGTGGGTTGATCTGACTACTTTATTGTGACGCTCATATGAAGATTTACATTACATAAGGTAAGTGGATATAAAAATTTCATTTATGTACACATTATGCATTTTAATGGGCAAGATATCCTCACTCATTCTTGAATGTTATATGGGCATGGGAACATCATTTCAATATGATCTGGGGTAACTTGGGCAAATGAACTTCATCCCAATATATTCTGGGATGTTAAATGGACGCCAGAACTTCATTCCTATATGATCTGAGGTTACAAACTCCATGCTTTCACAATCCATTAAAAAAAAAACCTAATGCAATCGGTCCATTTTGAAAGAAAAAGTCAGCCATAAAATAATGGAAAGCATAATTTCACGGACATGCTTAAATATTTAAATTTAACCCAGGGTTATATCAGGGTTGTGGTATCGCCAAGTTAGGAAGCAATCTTGGTAGAATGGTGTAATTGATATTAATGTATCAACTATAATTTTGGGTCTTATTAAAAATATGTAGAGAATGCCATCACCTATGGGCTATGGAGGAACCCAATGAGAGTGATGTGATATTATAATAAATTATATATAACCGTTTTGTTGATTTACACTTTTTTAATTTGTCTAAAATTGTGTAACAAGTAAGAACAAAATGGTTTTTATTTTTAATATCATCCTTTATGCATATCGTACATTAAATTTGCACTATATTAACAAGCTACGAATTTATGAAAACAATAAACTACTTTAATAAAAAACTTGAAGTATTGTTTCCATAAATTAATTTCGAAGATTTCGTATTTGATCAAAAAGTTCATCCTACAAATTTATAAAAAGGATATGAACTTTTTAATCAAATACGAAAAAGTATTCGTTTAAATTTTGTTTCTATATTTACATTTGCCAAGTACCTTAAATTTTATTAATAAATTATTCAAGATTATTACATTGGCATAGCTGCAACTATTAAATTTACGAAGATACAGATGAGCATTCTAAATATGTAGCCCGATGATTCACTTTTTTTCTTGCTGTAATACATTGCGTGCACTCTACCATATGGGTTGTTATTATACACGAAATTAAATATGGATGTTGTGTAATAACTAGTTTCACTACTATACATTAACACAGGTAACAACATAAACTCTTGTAAAACCCTAGCGCACTGAAGACTTAGTCCCTTTGCATTCACCAAAGATTCAACTGCACCAGCCACTTTCCTACCACACAACTTTCAAACTCCTCCTTTTACACACCCTGCCAAACCGCTCTACCAATCCTCTCAAACTTGCTTCATATTCGCCAAGCAAACAAATCGTCAGCGTACAATAAGCAGGGTAACCTTCATTCTCTATCAATCTAACACCCTCCCTACCACCCTCACCTTTAATTATTTCATCACCCCATCAATATTCGCCAAGCAAACAAATCATCAGCGTACAATAAGCAGGGTACCCTCCCCCTCTCTTCCATTCTCTATCAATCTAACACCCTCCCTACCACTGTTACCTTTAATTATTTAATCACCCCATCAATATACAAATTAAATATAGCCATGTTTACATAACACATTCCTGCCTCATTCTGCTATTAATATTAAACCATTCACTTTCACTACATTTATTCTTCCACATGCTTCACTATCAACATACATACTTTTGATTCCATTCAGAGGCCTACCACCAACACCGTATATCACTTAGACCTGCCACAGAGCTTCCCTATTATTCCTGTCATATGCCAGTAGCAAGTCCATAAAACCAAAATACAATTTCTTATTCTTTCATTTGCTTCAATGTAAAAATCTGATTTACGCATCCTCTATCATTTCTAAAGGCACCCACCATGGTCTTTAACAATCAATCAATCATTTCAACCATAATACCAGCATATATCTTCCCTACAAACGCTCAATAAACTAGTTACTAGTTACTAGTTCCACGTATCTCCCTTAGCCTTATATATCCTTCGAAACTATATCCATCCACAAATGCTTTGTTACACAACTTCCAAATCAAGTCAATCGCAATCTCGCCTCTATTCTTAATCATTTCACCAGTAATTTCATCTATACCTGATGATTTACCACTCACCTATTACCTCGTCCCCGAAATACCTATTCTTCTTTCACCATCAAAACCACATACACATTTACTCTCATCTCTTCATTACTTACCTTATGTTTGTCAGATTTTCGAAGTGTTCCCTCCACGACTCCCTCAACATCCATTTCATCAAGCACGAAAGTACCATCTCTATTCATTATTTTAAGAACATTCCCCTTACTATCTTTCTTAACCTTTGGTACTTACTTCCGGAAGAGTCTCCATTCACTCTCCTTCCAAACTATTCATTTACTTCTTTTTTACATCCTATGTATTAACTTTTAGACTTCCTTTTCTCTTCCTCATATATTTCTATACACCTTTCGTAACCTCATCATTGGCTCTTAGTACAATCATACATGTCCCTTTCTTACTTTTAACTGCTTGCATCACCTCTTTATTTGAGAACTCACTATTGACTTCTTACTTCCTACTTTAGCGCGCGCTTCTCTTGCACTACTAACAAACCCTTCCTTCATTTGTGCCCAGATTTGTTTAGTTCCATCTTGCTCACATTCAACTCATTTATTTACAAGTGCTCTCATGTATTTTTCCTTATAACCTTGTTCACTTAACTTCTCAATCTTATTTCCCCCACTTCCTTCCGTTTATCATTCCTCTACATCCACTAACTTATCTTTACATAAAACAACTTAATGATCTGATGTTCTAATCCCCAAACCCTTTCACTAATTTAACATCCAACACATACATCAACATCTTCACCAACACAAAATCAATCATAGTTTTCACCTCAATAAAATCTCTGCCTAAACCAAAACCTGTATATTTATAGATACTCTTCTGCTCGAAGAATATATTATCACACACACCTCTCTCTCCTCGCAGAAATCAATCACCATACCAACCCCAAAGGCACCTGTTATACTACCTCTTTTTCGATTACCTATCCAACCATTCAAGTCACTCAACACAATCAATCTGAAGCTCCTACTCACCATGTCCAAAACATCATTTAGATTATTCCAGTAAGTCCCACTCTCTTCACCATCAAGCTCAGATGGACAATATGCCACAACCACACAAACCTTTACCTTCTCAGACTAAAATTTAACCATTTGTATTCTAACATTCACGCAAACAAATTCATTACAGCTATTTGCCACAAATCACTCATCAGAATCACAACTCCTTCTCTCCCCCTTTCCACTCCAGCACACACACACATTTCACTCCACTCCACACCACACGTCTTCACTGCTTACTTTCATCTTTGTTTCAGTCACAGCAAGCAAATCAAATGTACCTTTTCTAAATAAGTCCATCAACTCTCTCCACTTCTCCTCGCCATCTATTCCTCTAACATTTTAATTTATTCCTTCTAGTCGCCTCATATATATATATATATATATATATATATATATATATAATTATATATATATATATATTATATATATATATATATATATATATATATTATTAGTATATAATATATATATATTATTATATTTTATATAGTATATATATGATAATATATATATTATTATATTATTATATATGAGTATATATAATATTATATATTTATATATATTATATATTATATGATTTTATTATATAATATTTCAACATTATATATAGGTAGTATATATTATATATATATTATATATATTAGGTATATATATATATATATATATTTTAATTATATATATAATATATATATATATATATAGGGGTATAGTTATATATGATATATTATATGATATATATTAGGTTATATATATATATATATTAGTATATATATATTATATATATATAATTTATATAAGTATACTAGAGGTGGGCGTGATTATTGCGATTTTCAAAATCAAATCATTTTGATATTTAAACGAGAGAATCAAAATCATGATTTGATTTGTGGATTTTTGAAAATCAAAACTCAGTTTCTGAGGTGGAGTTTAATTTAATTGTATTTAAAATCAACATAAACTTTTTGTGATATTTTGATTTTAAGAATCAAGAAAAAAATCAATAAAATCACTGAAATGTAAAGTTATTTAAATAAACATTTTCCCTGATTATGTAACTCCGTGGAATATTCACAAGAAATTTTCCTTCATCTATTCTTTCATTTAACCCATATTCATACAGTTGGAAATTGAAGTTAAAAAACTGTTAAGAAACCTATTGATGTTGCCTTGGATAAGTTGCAGGAAGAGGAAACTTGTTATTATGGATGTTTGATACCTACTCTTTTAGTAACCCAGGAATCTCTTTCTACAATAGAAACGAATAATTCACAGTTGAGATATTGCTCACCATTATTGAAAGCTATACGTTCAGGATATGAAGCTAGGTTTCAAAAATACTTAGATCTTGATGTTGGTATTAAGGATGCTATTTTGGCATCTGTGTCTCATCCATATTTTAAATTGAGGTGGGTGTCTCTACTCTCTAGTCAAGGGTGACAAATGTGATAATACAGAAGAAACAAAAGCCCAACTTAAAACTTACTTACAAATATCTGTAAGGAAAATAGCATCTTCAGATGTGGAGATGGAAGAAAGATGTATTGACAGTGGAGAAGACGATTTCTTCAAATCTTTAGAAGGTTCATCGAAAACTCTTCACAACAAAGAAGATTTGGAAGTACTCAATTATTTTCAAGACCCAAGTAAAAATGTATCATCTTTACTAAAGTATCCTTATGTATTAAGAAATTTGTAATAACAATAAAAGATGCTTCTTCTAAAATTAGCTCCCGTAGATCGTCTTTTCAATTTGCAGGAAAGGTAAACCTCTAGTTTAAATCAGAGCTTCATGCTATAAGAATTTGAAAATAATAACTCGTTTATAGGAAAGTAGCAAATTTTAAAGTTTAATGAATTTTAGAACAGTGCCCTTTATTTTGTTTATATTTATCGTTAGTGTAGCCAAATTCCTTTCTATTATTTTTTTCTTTATCTCACTATTAATTATATTATATATATAATATATATATATATTATATATAATGATTAATATAATATATATAATAATATATAATAATAGGTATTAAATATTTATATATATATATAATATAGATAAAGGGAGTGTGATTTGGAGCGGGATCATGTGAAACATTTAACGTATTTCATCTTCAGAAAGTTTTTCTTCACGACCAAGTTCTCCATTTGAGTGGTTTGATTTTTTACTAGATGACCAGTCGTAGCCAGATTTTGGATTTTCAATAGCTTTTATAGTCATAAGCAAACTAATGTAATTGCCACTTCTTGTATATATATATTATTCTTTCTTTCTTTTCTTCACGGCTAACCTTATTTCCCCAGATCCTGGGAGTTATAGGAAGACGCTAACAAGCATCGGAAAAGAAAAAGCAGTAGAAGAATATAACACAAGTTCGAAAGAAAGCCCAGCCTTTACCGCCTTCCCTCTGTACCTATTATTAGTGAAAGCTCGTTCTCTACAGATTTCTATTGAATTCCACCCTATAAGCTTCATGGGATTCCTGTGTCTGACGGACCCTCACTATGGTAAGACGTCAATGTGTGGGGTTCATCCTTGGCCAGGTGGGCCACAAGCCATGGGCCCCCATAACAAAACCCCGCCATTCTCTCCTTATCAATGCAACTTTAATTCTCGTGTGGCCTCTGCCAAATACTCACATTTCATCTCTTCAGACGATTGTTCACCGACTCAATCCACTTTCTCTTCGGTCTCCCCAGCCGGTCGGGTTCCCAACAGCGCGACTCTTCTCACTTATCCATCGCTAACCAACCGATCTATCATTCATCCTTTCCACGTGACCAACCCATTTCAACATACTTTCATTTATTCTTCTCATTTACCCCTTCTCTTCACACCACACACTCTCTAATTCGTTCGAATTTCCTCATTTTTATTAATTCTTCTCTACCACCTAAGACGCCCCTATAGATTGTCCATCTGAAACACATTGAAACTTTAGATCTATATTTCTTATTCCCGACCATAGTCTCTCACTACCATAACAATAACTACAGGTAACAACATTCCTTCATGTAAGACTCTAAAGCGCACTCAAGACTTAGTCCCTTTACTTCACCAACGATTTATTGCACCAGCAACCTTCCTGCCATTTACAAACTTTCCTACTACACCTCTGCATCGTCCGTTCCCCTTCTCATCCAACACATACCTAAATATTTAAACTCAGACACTGGTTCCAGCTGCTCACCATCTAACTCATAACTTCACACTGAGAATTGATCCCTCACACCAGGAACCATAACCTTTACTTCTTGATCTACGTTTATCTTTCAAAACCCCTCCTTTTACATTAGGCCCTGTTCAAACCTCTCTACAATTCTTCTCAAACTCTCTTCAAGATTCGCCACACAAAAGAACCCAACATCCGCATATAATAGGTAAGGGACCCTCTTCCATTCTCCAATTCTCCATCATTCTAACACCATTTTCCTGCCATCCCCACCTCGAAATTCTTTCATAAACTACTATCCATTACAAATTGAAGATGAAGCAAGGAGACATAACACAACCCTGTCTCACTCCACTATTAATCCTAAACCAATCGCCATTGACACCAAATTTTGATTTCTTACACAATGCTTCACTACGTCATAACATACTTTTGATTCCATTCAGAAGCACTAGCCACCACTCATAATCAATCACTGAGAACCTGCCATAAATGCTTCCTATTTATATCTAACTATTCATTTTACGCCTGTTGAAATCCATTAAAACCTAAATATATTTAATTCTTCTTCCTCCTCATTTTCTTCATTTTTTTTAATTTGTTTCAAATGTTAAAATTTTGATCCACACATCTCTACCACTCCTAAACGCCAACCTTGTTCTTCCACCAAGTATCAGATCCTCTCGGGAGTTCACTACGACTCGCAAACTCTTTCGATCCAATTAATACGCTAGCATAGGTACTTTCCCCACAACACTCAATAAACTTATTTCCCCTACTAATTCTCTATATTTCTAACATTCCCCCTTTCTCCCTCCTTATATACAGGGTAACTTATTACCGCTCTTCTCGTGCCAATGGCCCCTTGGAACTATCCCTCCATATAAACGCTTATTACACAACTTCCAAATCCAATCAATCAAACCATCTCGCCTCCGCTCTTGATCATTCTCACTAGTAATTTCATCTAATCTTGCTGATTTACCAATCATCAACTTTCTCACCTCTAGGGGCGGCCATTTACCGGTCCTCCTTACTAATAACCTTTCCCCCCAGAATACCTATTCTTTCTTGCACCATCAAAACACACACACATTCAATAACACCTCATCATTACTGTTAATCAAGGATGGCATTTTTGGTAAGTGGTTTCTTACATCACTGTGCTTTTGATGGCTTTTTTTTTTGTTTTGATTTGAGTTGTTGAGTGGTGTCCCCTCACATCACATTTTCATCAGTTTACAGAAAGCACGTATCCCTATTCATTATTCTAAGTCAGATTCCCCTTATTCTCCTCTCATACTTAACCTTTCGCGCTTCCTTCCAAGAAAGCTTCCTATTTTCCTTGTAAGTCCTCAATTCATCCTCCTTCCAAACTGTTCATTTACCTCTTGTTTTCTCCTACGTATGCACCTTTTAGTATTTCTTTTTTTTCCTACCTTATATAATTCCAGCATTCGCCCCTTCTTTTATAACTTCATCATTTGCTTTTAGTACATTCAACCAGCGCTTTCTTTTTTACCTTTAACCGTCTTTGTTCATCTACTCCTCATGTCGACCATTCGCTGTGAATCCATTTCTTACTGTGCGGTACTTTAAGCAACATCTCACCACACTTCCTTTGGCACTACTAACAATTGCCTTCCTTCATTTGGTCCTCTCTCGGGAAGATTTGTTCAAGGTATCAAAACTTGTGGGTCGACATTCAATACCGATTTACGTGGCGAGCGCTCTTCCACATACTTATCCTTAATTGTCTGTTGCTCACCTAACTATATAGGAATTAGTATATATATATATATATATATATATATATGTATATTTATATATATGTATAAATTGGTGTTATTTAATATATTTAAGCTATACCTTTAAATAGATTTAATATATATATATATATTATATATATATATGACGCCTCATGGCGTAGGAGGTAGGTTGACTCGCCGAACTCCATGCGAGATGGACGCTAGTTCAAACCCCCCTGAATCCTTCCGCGTAGCAGTCTTAGTTTATCTTCCTAGGGGCAAGAATTACAAACTCGGCTGCGAATCCACGTGTGTGAAGCGACAGGCCTTGGAATAGTCCGGGCCTTAAAGTTCGATTTCCTGTAGTCCCCTCATGTTACCCTCTGAAAAGGAGATAAAGCACGTTAAAGGAAAAGTTTTAATATTATATATATAGATTTTATATTATTATAAAATATCGTTATTATATTATAGTTATATATATATATATTATTATATATATATATATATATATATATATATATATAATAATATATATAATATATATATATAATATATATATATATATATATATATATATATTATATATATATATATATATATATGAAGTGGCTCAGTTGGATTAAAGCGAGTTTTATTCGCTTAAGGATGCCGTAGCTTTCCTCTCACGAGAGTTTGAATATGGGTCCGACTACCTGAAACGGAGCACAAAAAATTGCGTCAGTAGATTTTCTGTAATACTTTTAATTGATTACATTGCATAGTGAATTATATCTCAATAC
>JABUQX010080297.1:0-2500 GCA_015478945.1 Trachelipus rathkii
CATATATATTATATATATATATATTATATATTATATATATTATTATATATATAACTAATATATATATTTTAGTGTGTTGTTATTTAGTTATATAATATATTATATATATATAATATATATATATATATATATATATATATATATATTATATATATCAGTGCGAAAGCGTCCAGTCATCTATTGATGCGGAGATGACTGACCAGATGAGATAAAAAATAAATCAATCTTTTTTCAAATTTCATTATTATTTTCATTTCCATTAATAATATAATTTTATATATATATATATATATATATATTATATATATATATTATATTATATATATATATATATATATATATATTATATTATATATATATATATATATAATATAATATATATATATATATATATATATATATTATATATATATATATATATATTATATATAATCGCTTGAAAAAGCGGATCAATTAAAATGAATTAATATTAATATAAGGTAATCTCTAAATTTGTCGGATCAATTTGCGAGCAACATTATCAGTATTATATAATGTAATGTTCACATCTTTCAGCCAATCAAATTGCGCAAGAAATGTATAATGATATAACATAGAACACTCATCTCTAAGTTTGTCGCTGAAGACGTATTTGAGCGATTTTTTTCTCGTTTAAGCATAGGAACTTTAAATTTCGTTCAAACTTCATACTTTGTAAATATAATAAATTAATAAAAGAAATTATAAATTCATAAATTATTGTTAGTATAAGTGAAATACAACATTAAATTTTACTTTTTTGTACAAAAAAGTCAATTAAAGTTCCTTATTTTAGATATAATATGCACTTTATAAAGTATGTCAAAATCTAACAGTTTTCTTTGATAAAATAAGTATTTAATGGGAAACTATTGAAAAGTATCCTAAATATTGGTTATTATTATTATTATTATTCATATTATTATTATTATTATTATTATTATTATTATTATTATTATTATTATTATTATTATTATTATTATTATTATTATTATTATTATTATAATAATAATTATTATTATTATTATTTTTATTATTATTATTATTATTATTATTATTTTTTGTACAATCAAATAAGCAATTAAGTTATCCTATAAATTATAGATTATTATTATTATTATTATTATTATTATTATTATTATTATTATTATTATTATTATTATTATTATTATTATTATTATTATTATTATTATTATTATTATTATTATTATTATTATTATTATTATTATTATTATTATTAATTATTATTATTATGATATCATAGATTATAATTAACATTATCATTATTATCAGTTTGATTATTATTATCATCATTATTATTATTATCATAATTTTAATTATTATTATTAGTATTATATCATATTCTTGTTATCTTCAGTTTTACTTTTTACTTCCAATTCCCTAAATATTTTCTTCTGATATTCATTTAATTTCCTTAATATTAATCTAAAGAATAATTTGCAAAGAAAGTAAGAGGCATATTTATATTTATTAGTTCCTGACCGTTTTCGTCCGTAAACCTCGGACATCTTCAGAGTTTCGATTCTAACATTTGAATGAATTTATTATATAATAAAAGATTTAAAAATTAAAATTACAAATTAGATTTTAAATTTTGGTATTTCATATTATATTTAACTTAAGGGACAATACGTTGAACTTTATGTTAATGTCTGGTTTTAAATGTTTTATGTAATAAGCCTCAGCTATTTTCAGTTTTGGGGCTTCACATGAGGAGTGTAAAATTTTAAATGATTTTGAAATATCAGGTACAGTTGTCTTGTTATGCTCAGTGAATAAATGTTCGTATATTTTACTGGGTTTAAAGCGGTGCTGGTATGCCATATCTGTTAATCTATTAGTCGTGTAACCAATATACGTCGACGTACAGTCAGACTCGGGACATGCGAATTGGTACACGACATGGTGATTAACTGAAAGGGTATCCTTAGTAAAAAAGCTGGAAGAAAGCTTTCTTGTTTTGTGATATAGTTTAATTGTGATTTTTGAATTACTTGTAGATTTAATGTGGGTGTTAATAATGCCGCTTAGGCATTTTTCCTCTTTATCGAAGTCTTTTGCATTAGAAGTTTTAAAATAAAATTTAATGCTTTCAGAGATATTGTTCGTATTGTCCTGTTTTTTTATAGAGTTTGTTAATTATTTTTTTTTTTTTTATTTTTTCCGTTAAATTTAAAGGGTGGTTACAGTTTAATCAGGTTCTGTTTAATTCTTTAACTTCAGCATCAAATGACTCCCAATCCGAGCACAATTTATAAGCCATATATATGAGTGTTTTAACAATTGAATTTTCATATACTTCTGGGAAGTAGGAGTTGTAATTAAGGTACAGACCATTATCAGTTGGTTTGACATGTATGTCTGTGGAAAAAGTTCCATCATCATATAATTTTGATTTTAATATCCAAAAAGTTAATAATATTATTTAGAGATGTTTCAGATGTGAATATATATTATATAT
>JABUQX010080297.1:10000-18694 GCA_015478945.1 Trachelipus rathkii
AAGGTAGTAGCGTAACATATCTTATCACGCTCATGGACAAAATAGAATAAAGAATTATAATATAAACGCATTAATATAGTAATAACTAATTGAAAATAGTATAGATATAATGACACTATGGTTTGGGAAATAATAAACTAAATAAAAAAATACAATGAATCTTATATTAAAAGACTATATATACCAATCAAATCTCTTAATAAAAAAAGTAATACATATTTAACTATATATATAGTAGTATATTATTGGGAGTGTATATATTATCAGTAAAACTCCTTTAATATAGTATTAACATGTATGCACATATATTATATATTAAGTAAACTCATATAGCTTTATTATTTTATTTAGTCATATAATTTATAATGTATTGTATTATAATATATTAATTACAATTAATATAAGCAAGCTTTTGATAATTTAATATAATTATATTATCATATTAATATATTTATAGTAGAAGAGATATTAGAATCAGCAATTAGAAAGCTAAAAAGAGACTGGAAAACCTTATAATAAAATAAAAAAGATAAATAAGAATATAAATAACTATACTCAAAGGGTTATATTAATTAGAGCGCTTATGGCCGTTAGTATGGTTGGTATTGAGATATATAGATATATATAATAATAGTGAGTCTATATAGATAGCTAAATTAAGGTGTAGTGAATATAAGCTAATATATATATAATATATTAATTGATAGCGAACGTAAAGAATCGCGTATGGCTATAGTTACACAATTAATAATAAGCTTAGATTCAGGTCAGTAATTAAAGTTTAGGTACAGTAGGTAGGCTATTATGGAGTTAAATAGCCAGTATTAAATGAAGTATTTTGATAAGAACGAAAATATTAGTATAGCAATTTAAATTAAATCTAATTATGTATGAGTCGAAGTAATGATAATGAATATCGCAAAGCTTGAAAGGATAGATATATAAATAGGTAATATAGTATGTTAGAATATAGGGATAATCGATAGTATGTGATGAATATAGAATTTAAATAGATTAGATATGATTTATAATGATTGTATAAGTAGATTTAAGAATGAGATTAGCAGTAAATTTAAATTTATCTTAAAAAGTGTTACAAAATTTAATCATCTAGAATTGCATGCAACATTAACATATTTAATGTATTTAACACATCCGTCAATATATTTGTTAGCTCTATAAATTTTATTATTATATATGTATAATAATACGTATGTTATTTAAAAATGTTATAATACGCTCCATCGCTTATTGTATAATAGAGAAGTAGTTGGAAATGACTTGTATCCAGCATAGCATTATGAAACTACCAGGATAGGAGAATAAGACTAGCTATAGATAGATAGAACGGTACTCTAATCCCCAGAGGGTAGACCCCGCCAACTCGAGCACTACGTGGATCACGAGCTGATAGAAAGGTAAAAAAATGTATTGACCACGCTATGTTGACAGTGACGCGTTCGTGTGGTAGCCCCGGCACTTCCTTCGAATGAATCTTCACAAGAGCGTAAAAGAAACCCCAAAGTGATAGTATCTACCATGTTAAAGCAATGGTAAAAGTTTTGATGAGATGACAGTAAATTTGGACTACTGATGCAATGCCTAATTTAAATCTAGAAAAATTGTATGTACTAATGACAACCGCCAACGTAGTTCGGTTATGATTAGAATAATTCCACTTTACTTAAACAACCAGAATTGTGATTATAATAATCGGTACGACATTGTTATTGTTGGCAGCTGCTTATTCTAAAATATTTACTTAATATTACAAGAATTATAAGATTCTTGATGTATAAATCATTGTATAAGATTTAGAGGCTTTGATTTGCTGAATAATATACAGGAGTTATTATGCACAATATAAGAGTTACCATATATATATATCAGGTATACTCACAGCAATGCTCCGCTTAGGCACTTGCATAGTGGTCATTAAAGGTTACAGCGGTGACGCCACTTGTAAGGAATAAGTGAACGCATACTATTATCAGAGATTGCGGAGTATATAATTTGTAATAGATTGATAAGGATTACCTAGCAATGTAAACTACGCGAGGTTCTGTGTATCAAATATTGATAATTGAATGATTAAGTTAACAAATATAATACGTTCTTGAGTGAATCTTCTCACTTACCCATATAGTAGATTAGTCCGTAATGATGGCCCTCTAATGCAGAGACGGTATAGCAAGCGTGTTTTTGTATGAATAAGAAATTGATATAAACGCACTCGAAAATTCTCAGATACCGACATAAGGTACTGTAGTAAGAACAAGGTCGATTACCGAACGGGGAATTGAGAATGCTGAATGAGCAGAAGCAAGTTGCTCAATATTTGTCGAATTAGTACAATCAAAGGACCTGTACGCTTGTTATGTCGGAGTAGGGTACGACGAGTACCCTCACGACCAATCGCATCTCTGCACGTTGCTTGCACTACTGGGGTCAAGGGTAACAATCTCAGGACCGAACGATGTAAAGAATGACGAAGCCAACTCGTAAAGTACTCGGCGAGTGAAGTTAGACTCTGATCAGTTACGAAGGGTGGTCTCAAGCTTGATGCATGGGATTCGTGTTGGACAGCCGTATGTGGAATAAGAGCCACTACTTCATAAGTGTAAGTCACGTTCTTGTAGGTAGGACTGTGTCGTGCGCTGAAAAGGGTGGATGAGCAACAACTCTCACTCCGCCTAATGAAAATAAAGATAGTTCCACGAGGACAAAATTGCTTGACGATAACCGTTAGATCGAGAGAAATGCACCCGCGTAGTCCGTAAATTACTCTTCTGAGATGAGAGGGATGAGAGAAGATCTCAACTCAAGGAAGGTGCTATCTTTCCATAACATTATATACCAAATTGCCACTAACTTCCGCGAGGTTTAAAACTCGCTGCAGTTTAATCTTTCTTTTAGACACAATCTAATACGCAAAAACAATATTCGAGTAATATTTTAACATTATTCTTACCTGTAATACTCTAGAGTGGTCCTCCTTATAATAAAGCTATGTGGAATCCATGAAATTCCTTCTTCTCGCACAACTCCTGTTTGTACGCCCGAGTGGCTAAGCGCGAAGATGCCGTGGCGCAGCGACAGGTACCATCTGTCCCCTTTGGATCTATAGGCGGTGTGCCTTATAAATTTCCATCTCTATTTGAATAAGAGCAAATCTTCTAAAATGCAATTTGTTTTAAGGTCGGCGTTTATACCTTTTTTTATATAAAGGGAACTTGTATCGTGGGTTCGAGATGGTGAGACAAATTACGTAGTCTATTGGACGATAGGAGGTGGATCGAACTAAAGCCAGAGATTACAATTACGCGAATAGGCCGCAGAATCTTTGAACATACCCTGGTATATGATAGTAAATTGAAATACATCAAGTAGATGAGTTAATTTTTACATATCTCATATTATTTAGATTTATATATTACATTAATATTACTATTATTTATGTAATTTGATTTAAATTTTTTTTAAAAACTATATATAATGAATAATTATAGGTGATTTATTAAATATATAATATGATAATAATTATAGTTAGTTATATTGTTGATATTAGTTTCGACCGCCAATATTATACGTTATGTGATTAACAGTCATTGTAGCGATTTTTATCATTGGTAGTAGAGAGTATAAGCAATAGAATTAGAGGAGACTGAGATTAAGTAAAGAGTAAATAATCCTTTATCAATTTTGTGTTTGAAAATATGGGAGAGGAGATAGTCTTCAATGAGCGAATTAAAAAACCCTTTCTTTAGCCTAACAGTTCATAAATTTGCTGGTTTATCTTTATTCCCTTACTACATTTTCATAATACTTGTATGCCTCTATTGCTAAACAGACATCCTTAAACCACACTAAAACTTAACTCGTCGGTTCACTGATGGTCCTGATGTGTACCTGTTTATATGCTAGTCCGTTTACCCTATATTAAATATCTTCTTGATCAAGAACTGAATCACTCGAGCTTCCAAAGTGTTATCCCGAAATGACCTGGCATATAAAGCGCGGTAAAATTCTACGCTCAAACCACTAACTAAAGTGATTGCTGACCTTAGTCCCAAGAGGCGCAATCGTTATACTGTTAGTTTGACGCTTATGCAAAGCATAACACAGAAATTATTTTGAATTTTCTGTAGCATCATTTATGAATATATCATTATCAGAATGTTGGTATAGCGTAGTGATTTTTAAAAATTAAGGTAGATAAGTGGTATGTGAATTTGTTGTTGCGGTTTTTGGCGTTCGTTTATCTCAAATTTACGGCAATTGTGGCCGGCGTGTAATAGTCGACTTTGGTCAAAGATCCAGCGTAACCACGAGGTGTTCATTAGAGGGTGCTGACTCAAGCTTCCTAATATCAGGGGCTATCAGAGTGATCAGTGCGAATGCTAGCGTTCCCACTAAAGCGACATCATGACTATACGTCATCGCATCAACTTTTATGGTCTCGACAAACAGTTGCTTCTAGCTGACAGAAGACCGCTTTAAACTCACTTAATGCTAATGATCCGATCGAACTGTTCATCATTGGGTAGCCTGCATAGTCAAATTGCTTGATCTGGTTGCTTCCGGGTTTTTTTCTATGCTTTCATCGTTGATCTCCGTACCAGTTTCCTTCGCTTACCTTTATGTTATTGTCTTGTTCTATTCCTATTTCTGCATTTCTATTATCTTTTCTATGTATTTATTTAGTTAGTAGATTACTTATTCATCTGCTAAGTTCAGCTTTTTATAGGGCATTTACATTTCAGCTCACTGAATAGGAATGAATTCTTAATAGCTATTAATGCTGTTTATTAGTAAGCTAATGTTAACATTTTTATAAATGTATATTTATTAACTTTTTGTTCATGTGCAAGAGGAGGGTTTCGTCTTATTTTGTTTATTTTTTTTTATTTTTTTTTTTTTATTTTTTTTTGCATTGTAAAATATATTAGATTAATAATACGGTAACGTACCTAAGAGAATTTTATCGAAACTTTATGAAACTTGTTCGTTGGTTAATTACACCAGTAATATAGGTATATACCATCCAAAAGGTCTTTGATATATAATATATAGTAATAATAGTATATATATATAACTATATATCAATATATATATAGTATTATATATATAGTGTATATTAGTTTAATAGTAGATTAGATAAATGTATAATATAAGGGTATATAGGACAGGTATTATCGGGACAATTGAGAGTTTCAACAGGTAAGTAAGTGAATACTGGGCTAATCATGATTACTGAACGCTGCATACAACATAATGTAGTCATCAAGGTCGACTATGCATTGGATCGTAATGAAAGAATAAAAGTTAGGTTGGGTAAATCAAAGGGAAGGGCATTGTGCGAGCATAGTGAAATTGGAAAGATTGAGAGGGTGCCCTGGGCTATTGATCCGTTCATTGAGGGAGGAATAGAATCTTTGGTTTTCGTGTAGCTGAATCCCTGAATGAAAGTTTTGCACGGGGTGAGTAGGATTTATTAAGCGTGATGAGCGGTTCGTCGACGAACAAGGAGATGAATGATGTGATATAGTACGAGGAGGTTATGAAGAGTTAGGGTATAAAAGTCGACTCGGGGAAAGAGAAGCGGCGGATTCAGAATGATGCGGATGGACTGTTGAGAGACTGGGACAGAAATAGCAGATAGTGCTCGGACAATAACTTAGTAGAGAATATTGGTGTGGATTTGAATAAAGTGGCGAGGGCTCTAGCAGGACTTAGACTTTTAGAGCACAGTCGTCCTTGTTACACTTGAAATCAGTAAGGGCTATTGTTGCCGCTTGGGACGGTATAGAAACAGCCATTATGGAATTAATACTGTAATGTACCAAGAATGCGCTACGTTGTGTTAACATACGATATGGATTGAGATCAGGAGAAACGTTTACGAGATTAACCACGTCATGACGAAATTCGCGAGGTTTCCTCACGACTTTAGAAAGGGGAATAGACCCGCCACATCCTAAATGATGAGGGCTATAATAAGCCTAGTGACGCGTATGCTGAACTCTATAGGCAGCAATCGAGGGGACTCTTTGTGGCTGAAGAAAGTCCTCGTTCGATTCAGATGGATCAGTAGCATGAGTTACTTAGACCGTACCATAAATAAACATTCGTACAACGATTGAAGCGTTCACGTCTAATGTACTGTTGTAACTTCGTTGACTAGCTACAGGGAAAGCAGATGATATCGAACAGTTTAATCAATGAGGATGGGACTCAAACCTGCCCGGGACAACATTTCATAAGTTCACTTATGAGAAGCAAACTTCAGTAAGTAAGGCAATATGTGATTATTAAACCATAAGAGACGTCAGAGTAACACATACTACTAATTAAACGTATCGTGAAGTACATTGTACTGGTCTGCACAGAACAGTTCGGCTTCTCATAGATAAAAGTCTCTGGTTGTTGAGTTGCAGCTAATGACTAGATATGATAAGAACACTTTGATAATTAAGAAGTGGTTTATTAACGCCATATTGATTAAACACATTCTATTTAAGGGTTACCTCCCATTTTAAGACATCCCATAAGCGCAGTTAATGATAAGTGCTGGAATATGGAAGAAGATAGGGCCTGAAATTATTTTTTACTCGTTTACTTAGCTTTAATATTTGGTGTTAAGTAGACACGTTGGCGGATTATGTACAAATAAACGTACATTTAATGCATAAAACTTTTATAATTAGTTACGACTTATCTACCAATAGGACAATGACCATCAGAGAATGCGAAATTTAAAAAAAAAAAAAAAAAAAACAAACTGGTAATAAAAAAAAAGAAGAGTTATGGTTCAAAGATTGAAACCTTAAAGATGTCGCTACCTTGGCACTAGCGGTAGAGCGACAGTAGCATGGGGGGCACAGGGCCCGGGTTTGATCTCTCTGTCCAGGATCCCTTGAAACGGTAGAGTAACCTAGTAGTAGTTCCCTTCTAGAACTAATGCTCCTGCCCCGTGAGGTATGAAGCTTTTATTTAAAAAAAAAAAAAAGATAGAATAGAATACATTATATAATAGAGTAAAAGTTAGACTCTAATAACTGTATGCTGTTTTATAAACATCTGTTCCGGATCAGCCAATCATGTGTTTATTAATAAATAAACACATAAATTATTTAGTGTTTCTTTCCTTTAAGTGCATGTCATACGCTAATGCCAGTATGGTGCCAATGTAAAATGGAAGTTGCACTAAAATGTTATGTTATATTTTATGTGTTATAATACATTGGTAACGATCGAAAAAAACGCATAAGCATTTAAGAGTGAATAATTAAACGCTTTAAATAAGTGACGAAAGCATTTAACAAACTCAAACCACTCATGAATCACGTAAATGAAGATAATAATCACTCAAAAGTACAAATCGACATCTTATGGTCTGAGGAGATAAAATTATAATAACAAAATTTGTACAATCGCCATATTAATTAGGAATTATTATTAATTATTATATAAGCATAATTGAGGGTTGGCTGGGCAACGACAGCAGCTCTCTCAATTGCTTAGCACAGCATCGTGTACAAGCACCATCCGGTTACTCTCCCTCGGCACTGCCACCATACTAAAGAAGTCAAAAACATTCCGCTGAACCGCATGCATTAGTTATTTGTGTTACACGACCTATGGCACTATACAGGAAGCTGGGAAAAGTTGCAACTTACTGCAGATGTAGCGATCTATCATTATTAAATTTTAATTTTTATTCACTCTATTCATCTTACCACCTTCATCTGCTCTTCCAGAAACAATATAAGATGCCCACACAAATGGGTACACGAGGAACAGAATGAAAGTATAACCTGTAAAAAGGAATGATCAACGTAACAGGTATTTACAAGATGGGACGATGAAGTAAATTAGTAATATATAGGGGATGACGTTGGATAAATGTTTATTGTAAGATACAAAGTAATGGCTACTGTCTGAAGAATAGAATGCTGAACGACATGCATCACATTCATAAACGCTAGACCTGGACCGTAACTGTAGATGCTAATCGCTAGACCTAACCTAACCTAACCTAAGTTACTTTAGGTTCCAGTATAAGTTACTAGCACAAACAATCAGTAACAATAACAATATTAGTCACAACATATATAAGTGGAGATTTAAAAGCAACAATCACAGGTAAGTAGCACTATTTTTTTAATATCTTCCCTGGGGAAAAGCCAGAGGGTCGTACAGGGTGTTTCACCGACTCGACAAAAATTTGAATTTCAGAAATCACTATGTCAGGGGAATTCCAAGGGCCTAGCAAGAAAAACACAAATTTAAACTACATTGTGAAATATTGTAAAGTCATATCAGAAGGAAGGTAAGGAAGGTAAGGAGGAAGGAAGGAAAGTAGGGAAAGGAAGGAAAGGAAGGAAAGGAAAGGAAGAAGGAAAGGAAGGAAAAGAGAAGGAAGGAAGGAAGGTAAGGTAAAGGAGAAGAGAAAGGAAGAGAAGGAGGGAAGGAGAAGAGGGAAGGAAAGAGAAGAACGGAAGGAGAATAGAATAGGAAGGTACACATAGATCAGTGCAGGAAGGAAAATAAGAAGAAGAGTAGGTTCAGACCACTGAGTGTTAGCGTTCCCTGAGGATGAGGCATAGCTTTAGCTATGGGATCAATAGTTGGCAAAGGAAAATAAAGGAGCTGTGTGAGATATAGTTATGTGAGGATAATGTGGATGTGCCA
>JABUQX010080298.1:0-10000 GCA_015478945.1 Trachelipus rathkii
GTTGTACTTCGTTCAGTTACCTAATTGGGTGTTTTAACCGTTTCGCATTTTATCGTGAAACGCTTTCGCGCGTTTTTCGTGCGCCCTTCAATATATATATATATATATATATATATATATATATATATATATATATATATATATATATATATATATATATATATATATATATATATATATATATATATATATATATATATATATATATATATATATATATATATATATATATATATATATATATATATATATATATATATATATATATATATATATATATATATATATATATATATATATATATATATATATATATATATATATATATATGAACAGCTGACCTGATTCAGATACTAACAAGCTCATAGGCCTATTTATGTTTTTTTATTTGTTTGTTTTGGCCATACTGAATAACGTAAGACATGACATGCAAGATTTGTTCAAGTATTGAGAGAGAGAGAGAGAGAGACATAAAAGACATAGAGACATAAAGAATATAGAGACAGTAAAAAGCCACATGGGCCTATCGAGACTGTCCCAGTCAACCCACTACCCAAACATGCTCATGCAAATCCACAAAGCACCCTAGGGCTTGTCAATTTGTTGTAACTACAAATCCACCAATTTGGCTTAGTCAAAACTAATGATATATAAATATGATACCCAAACCATCCACATGCATTAATAACTAAGTTATGGTCACACATGCCATCTAACTATAACTATATCACAACTAAAAACCCGCCAATTTGGCTTCGTCAATATATTATATGATTCCCAACCCATCCATAAACGAATCTAACCCTTTCTTAAATGTTGCAATCGAGTCACACTCAACAACCTCCTCTGGCAGACTATTCCAAAATTTAACAACCCTATTACTGAATGCATGCTTTCTTATATCAAGATGGCATGCTTTCTTCTTAATTTTCTTATTATGCCCCCTGGTCACCTGTCCATGTTCTACTATGAAAAATTTATTAATCTCTGTATTATCAATAGATGTAAATATTTTGTAGACTTGTATCATGTCCCCTCTGAGAAATCGCCTTTCTACAGAAAACATTCCTAACTCCTTCAGCCTCTCCTCATAGCTCTTACCCTCAAACCCAGAAATCATCCTTGTTGCTCTACGTTGCACTCTCTCTAGCATATCTAAGTCTTTCTTTAAATAAGGGGCCCAAACTTGTGCACAATACTCTATTACTGGCCTAACATAGCTATTATACAGTTTACTTATTACTTCCTTGCTCTTATAAACAACATTGCGATTTATTAAGCCCAGCATCTTATTAGCTTTATTTCTAGCTTCCAAACACTGATTAGCTACTTTCAAATTACTGCTTATAATCACACCTAAATCTTTTTCTTGGTCCACAGACTCAAGCCAATCCCCATTCATATCGTAGTTAAAACTTTTATTTGAGTAACCTAGGTGAAGAACCTTACACTTTTTACTATTAAAATTCATTTGCCACTTATCTGCCCACCCAAGAAGTTTATCAAGATCATTTTGAATCTTTATGCATCCTTCACTATTCCTAACTGAGGTGGCCACTTTAGTATCATCTGCAAACTTAGAAACCTTGCATTTAAGTCCCTGGTCTAAATCATTTATATATATGAGGAACAATAGTGGCCCCAGCACTGAACCCTGTGGGACACCACTCTTCACTATTTCCCATGATGATTTATTCCCATTTAGTTGTACACACTGTTTTCTATTTCGCAACCACTCTTTAATCCAACCATGTACCACTCCACCTATACCACATTGCAATAACTTTTTCATCAGCCTTATGTGGGGAACCTTATCAAAAGCTTTACTAAAGTCTAAATATACAATATCAACTGGATCTCCTCGGTCAATGCAGTCAGTAATGTATTCCATAAATTCTAAAAGGTTTGTCTGACATGACCTACCCTTTCTGAAACCATGCTGGGAGTCATACAATACCTTGTTATCTTCTAAATATTTCTCTATATGACCTTTCAGTAACTTTTCCAGAACCTTTACAACCAGAGATGTTAAGCTAACTGGCCTATAATTTCCCAAATCTTCCTTACTACCTTTCTTATAAATAGGCACAACATATGCTGTTTTCCAGTCATCTGGTACCTCACCAAATGTTATAGATCGCTTAAAAATCAAATTCAGTGCCTTTGCAATGCTGATACTACCCTCTTTCAGAATTCTACCATATATCCCATCAGGCCCTGCAGCTTTACCTGGATCAATATGGTCTAATAAACGTTTAATATCTTTTACGTCAAATTCAAATTCTGTAAGTCTATTTGTTACATGCATACAAGAACTATTAGTCTCCAAACTATTATCTAATCTTTCCTCAGTAAACACTGAAGCAAAATAAGCATTGAAAATGTTGACCAACTCCTTATCTGAACTCACTAAATTTTCATCAATTTTAATTGGACCAATTGTCCTATTCTTACTTTTAAATTTATAAAAGCTAAAAAACTTCTTCGGGTTCTTATTACTATTCCTTGCTAAATTAATTTCTGCCTCTCTCTTTGCCTTCCTTATTGACTGGTTAAGTTCGTTTCTATTTTTCCTATAATTTTCTAAATCATCTTCCCTATTACTACCCTTGAATATTTTAAAACATCTACGCTTTTCATTAATTTTCTCTCTTATCTCTCTATTCCACCAAACAGGTTTTCTCTTCGCCACCCTAATGGGTTTATCTTTAAAACATACTGACTGAATATTCATTAAAATTTGCTTAAAATGTTCCCACATGATAAAACAGTTTTGGTCTTTAAACTCTTTATCCCAGTCAATTATACTAAGCATGTCTCGTAATTTGGTAAAATCACCATTTCGGAAATCTAAGATCCTTTCCTTATTAACTTGCAATTTGGGCCCAGATATCACATTCATATTAAATCTAATTATATTATGGTCACTAAGTCCTAAATTCTCCTCAACTCTAACCTCACCCACCATACTTTCATCGTTAGTTAATATTAAGTCTAATAGTGCATCGTGTCTTGTGGGTTCATGGACCATCTGGCACAAAAAGTTATCTAGTATACAATTTATAAATACTGAACTACTATGGTCCGTATTAGACAAGGAATCCCATTTAATGCCAGGAAAATTAAAATCACCCATTATGACTATACCTTTTTCTTTACTGTGGCATGCTGTCTCAATTTCTTTTACAATTTCTGAGTCTAATTCTTGACTCTGGCCAGGAGGTCTATAAAATGCCCCTATTCTATATGATTTATTAAACATAAGGATATCTACCCATACCGATTCAATATCATGATTAGTTTTAAAGTCAGTCATTAATACAGATTGAATATTGCTTTTAATATAAAGCGCCACACCCCCACCCTTCTTTCCTCTACGCTGGTATAAATAAAGTGAATATCCGTCTATTTCATATTCCTGAACGGAGTCTCCATATAATTCTTCATTAACCCATGCCTCAGTTATGCAAATAATGTCAAGATTCTCATTTATGGTATAACTAATCAGCTCATCTTTTTTATTTCTAAGGCTATGAGCATTTGTGTAAAAGCATTTTATATTCGAAATGCTGTTATTTTTATTGCTATCATCCTTATTTGAGCCTGTAACACTAGTTTTATTTATATCACCACTATTACCGTTACCATTGCTATTATTTGTATCCAGATTTAGCCCATCACCCCCAACTTTACCTAGTTTTTTGCTAAACAAGTCTCCAAACTGGTGCTGAAAAGCCCAACACCTTTACGACTCAAGTGAACTCCATCTGCTGCAAAGCAGAGAGAGAGAGAGAGAGAGAGAGAGAGTGAGAGAGAGAGAGAGAGAGAGAGAGAGAGAGAGAGAGAGAGAGAGAGAGAGAGAGAGAGAGAGAGAGAGAGAGAGAGAGAGAGAGAGAGAGAGAGAGAGAGAGAGAGAGAGAGAGAGAGAGAGAGAGAGAGAGAGAGAGAGAGAGAGAGAGAGAGAGAGAGAGAGAGAGAGAGAGAGAGAGAGAGTTTTTGAGAGAGAGAGAGAGAGAGAGAGAGAGAGAGAGAGAGAGAGAGAGAGAGAGAGAGAGAGAGAGAGAGAGAGAGAGAGAGAGAGAGAGAGAGAGAGAGAGAGAGAAGTTTAATGGCTGAAGGAGTGTGAGATGTTTTAAGTACGAGTGCGATATTTGTTTAGGTTCTCTGTAAGTTTTCTTTAATCCATCAAGGTTACTCGTGATATGTTTACATAAGTTTGCTCTCAATTAATAAACTTTCATATGTTTACGTTTAAATACACATAGTCACTAGTTATATATATCATATCATATTATGTATATCATACGGACAATACGGAAATTATGGTGCAAGCCTGTGAGGGAGGCTTATTAGTATAGGTAATCTTTAAACAAAATGTATTATTGTATTATAGTACATATTTATCAAAGGTTATATTTATCTTTTTTTATATCAGTATATACTATCTGATATTATTAGGTATAATCTTATATGACGTATTACACATATTGAGTTGCGCATATGTATATTACGTATATACTATCGATATAACAGTTATATATTATGCAATTTGTCTTATATATAAGTATGTATCTATCTTACTATATTTATATATATATAATATTATATTTAGTTTGTATGTGCTATGATACGTTATATATATATGCTGCTATCTCGCATAATTCGGGAGACTAGCAATGAAAGAGCCGTCAGAGTTATAGGCATTAATGATATTAATGTTAACCCCTGGTGTTGGAGACACCAATCTCCTCGAAGATGTTACTCTGGCTCGCCCGTGACAGCGAAACGCTTTCTGGCCTCCTTCAGCTATACAAATATTCCAACCATATCAATTGTGTGAAAAATATAATTTCTGCTGTTCAAATAAATTTAAGGGCGTGGCATCGTAGAAATTAATATTAAAAATTTCGTTCCATTGGCGGTCATATTAATTTGTGTCGCCTCCAGGTGGTTCGAATAATATGGTTCTATTATATACTATACTAGTAGTAGCTATTTATATATTTATATTATTACCTATGAGGTGTTTGAATCATATTACATTAATAATAATATACTATTATTGATTTGACTTATACTTAGTATACGTTAATGTTAGTATTAGTATTACATAGTATTACATAGTATTTTAATTATTATATGTGTCATATTTTTATTATCTTATATCATTATAATTGTGTAGTTATTTATATTGAGTAATCGGCTGTGATATAACTTACTGGGCCTGTGTGCTTAGCTCGATGCTGTTCCAGTATTTAGACATGTAAGAAGACGGCAATATTTACGATTTCTTTTGAGATGAGGCGATTTGGGTTTTCCTTATCATTCATTCTCTTGCATCTGATTACTCTGTAACACTTCTAGAAGCCTCGTGTCTGAACAGGCGGAGTCCGCTATTTTTCGATTTTCGCCCCATTTCCAAGACGGGTCTCTTTCAATCATGTCGTAACGACGTAAGATCGTTCTTGGATCTCAGGTGCGCCAATGAGCTCCGTGGCTGCTAGCGAGTCTAGTGTACCTACAGCGGGAACGGGTAGATAGTGTTTAGTGAATTTTTAGAATAATAGTTCATAACCGACAGGATATTGCAGAGGTGGATTTAAATATTATCTCTAGGTATTCTATCCTGTTACTTCAGAAAACTTAGCATCTATCGTTTTCCTGTGAATATCTCATGCACACAAACTATGAAATCCACCGCTGTCGTCTTGACGCAAACTACACAAAAATATTTGAAAACTGAAAACTCGCGGAATTTAAGTCCTGAGAAATAGTATACTGACTGATAAAAAAAAAAATAAAAAAAATAAAAAGAAGAAAAAAAGTCTTACTACCTCCACTTGAACAGCTCCTTTAGTGAAACACAAAGCGATAGATTTTTCGCTAATGTCATTACGCTTATAGATATCAGCGCCGGCACATGAAACCTAGCAAAAAACCGTTTTTTATTCCCTCGTGCACGAAATGAGCGCCAGTCGTAAGTCGAAACAAATTGAGACTATCAGCCGCGGTCAAACTAATAAAAAAAATAAATGATTAGACACCCCCCATTGTTTCTATGCTTTATAGATACTTTGCGTTGAAGCTATTGTAATTATTGATTTTGTTGTGAATTATTCATAATTTATTGTGTGACGTTTCAGTAAAAAAACTATATAACTCCATGCCCCAAACCCTGGAATTGGGCAAAACTTAATTGAAACAACAGAAGCAAAATCGTTGCGGGACAACACGAGACATCGCTGGGCATACAAAACTAGCTAATCATAACATTTGCGCACCCATCAAATCGGAAAATCATACTTCAAGAGAACACTTAGGCGAAAAATTTAAACTTAAGCCATGCAAGTGCTAAATGATAAAGACGCTACTATGCTAAAATAATCATTTAAAATTTCAAAAAAAGCGAGCATCCAAAAGAAACTCGCGCAAGCGCGCTTTAAGTCGCGAACACTCGTAAAAGGAGTATCACAAGTGGTATTTCTACATCCCCTATTAAGTTAAGCAGGGCGCAAGACAGAATCTGAAATGGGTATATTGAGGCTAGCATTCACGGCTAGTTCAAAAGTATCTTATATAAGGGACAAGCAAGGCATACAACTACCTGGAAACATCACTCAGATACAGTTGCTATTAGACGAATCCATTCTTGAACAGCATGGGCCACACCCTACCGTCCGCCACAGCCTCATTTCCGGTCAAGCTCGGCTTCACTCCCGGGCACGACAAATTATATTCGAGGGCATCCTGATCCATTGTCAGAGTTTGCCCCTGGCGTTACGTTTACCCCGATTGGTGAGACACTTCAACCCTTATAACTTAAGTAACTTGCAAGCTCTAACTCTTACATCTATATAGCTTTAATACTGAATATTTTCAATTACAATCATCGTGGGTAAAGCGAAGTTTTTTTATTTCCACTAATCATTAAAAGAAAGCATAGTAATTATTAATATAATGACTGAAAAGTCGAAACAATCTTAAATAAAGTCTTCAAAAAAATTGCCATCATTGCCCTACTTGGCCTGCCGGGACTCTTCAATTTTTTTTTCAACTCCTGTAACTTATCTTGTAGAAAAGGAACTCACCACGTATTGCCCGGACTCTCTTTTTTTCAAACTCTGTAACTTATAGAAAAACTCAACCACCGAAAAATATAATTACTCATACAGTCACAAAACATCCAACGCTGCTTCAAAAATCACTCTCAACTACTTTCCTATTGACTCGGAAAAAAATTATATATTTTTTTTTGTGTTGATGTGATCTTCAAATGAGATGTGGCCTCTTTTCAATTGTTATAATATAAAATGAAATCCCGTTTGGTTGTATCCACATTCCTCTATCTCGCTTACATACATCTTTTTATTTAATTTCAGATCGTTCCCAACAATGAAACAAACTTTGCTCTACCAGATAACCTTAAAAATGAAGAATTAAGACCAAAAGGCATCAAATAAAGTCAGAAATGAGGAAACTAAACTACCAATTTGAGATGCAGGAAGACGCTATCAACTCGTCAAACAATAAAAATCTTGACAATATGTTGGTCCACTGCTCAAGTCAAGTGCTAAACATCGTAGAACAATGTAATGATTGATACCAATCTTATTGTTATTTTTTTACTCAAAAGTTAGAAACATACAGACCCGCCCACAGAAATTATTATATTATTATTATTATTATTATATATATAATATTACTTCTATTTAATTATATATTATTATTAATCAATTATACTATTATTATATTATGTTTGATATTAATTAATTCAATTAAAATATTATTAATTAAGTTTGTGTTATATTTGATTTTAAACACTTATGAGGTTTTGTGAGCAAATGGAATCAGTTTATTAAATATCCAATTTGTAATATTAAAGATCGTTCAAATTATAGTAATAAAGTCTTACATTGAAAGCACTTATTAATACTCTGTGAATGTAAAGTTTATGTTCTTATAAATAGGCCTAAATATTTTTTGTGTCTGTGTGTGCACAAGTGATCAAATTTCGTCAGAGCTGATCAAACTTCTGTTCATTGTTTTGCTGATAATTCAACTCATTGTTCTCTGTTCTCATCAAAATAACACTGCTTTTCTTAGCATTGCATTCCTAGGGTATAAAGGTCTCCAACCCAACTATCACTGTTCCTTTAGTAGGCCTCCTTATGACATGCAGCAGAACATACGATGTGGGAACTTTTTTCTCCCCATAAACACAAAGAATGAATATGAAAAAAAAAAGTTGTTCTGTAATTAGTAATAGTATTTTATGGTTTATATGTGATGCAGAGTCTCTAGTCCTGTGGTGTAAGAAGTTTGGATATGAGAGCAAGAGGGGAGAATCATCTGGGCATCTGAAATTAACAAGGGATGTACCGTTTACATCACCCCAAAATGCCCTGATGGAAGGTAATTCTTCTCTCTCTCTCTCTCTCTCATCTCCTCTCTCTCTCTCATCTCGTGCCTCTCTCTCTCTCTCATGCGTTCTGCTCTCTTCTCTCTCTCTCTTCTCTCTCTCTCCTCTTCTCTCCTCTCTCTCCTCTCTCGTCTCTCTTCTCTGCTCTCTTTCTCTCTCTCCTCTCTCGTCGTCCTCTCTCTCTCTTCTCTCCTCTCTCGTCTTAAATTCTCTCTCTCTCTCTCTCTCTCATCTCTCCTTTTCTCTCTCCTCAACTCTCTCTCTCTCTCTCTCTCTCTCTCTCTTCTCTCGTCTCTCTCCTCCTCTTCCTCTTCTCTCTCTCTCTCTCATCTCTCTCTCTTCTCTCTCTCATCTCTCTCTCTTTCTCTCCTCGTCGCTCTCTCTCTCTCTCTCAGCCCTTCTTTCAAAAGGTGGATGCTCATCTCGACAGCTCTCTCTTCCTCTCTCTCTCATGCTCTCTTCTCCTCTCTCTCCTCTCTCCTCTCTCTCTTCCTCCTCTGCTCTCATCCTCTCTGCCTCCTCTCCTCTCTCTCTCTCTCATCTCTGCTCTCATCTCTCGCTCTCTCTCTCTCTCTTCAGACTCCTCGCTCCTGTCTCTCTCTCTCCTCTCTCTCTCTCTCGCTCTCGTCTCTCCTCTCGTCTCGCTCTCCTCCTCTCTTCGATCCTCCATCTCTCCTTCCTCGTCTCGTCTCCTCTCCTCTCTTCTCAGCTCTCTCTCTCTCCTCTCATCTCTCTCTCTCTCTCCCTCCTCGTCTCTCTCACGTCTCTCTCTCTCTCTTCCTCTCTCCACCTACCCCGAGTCCAATAAATACATCCACATAATTCCTTACAACCACTACGACTACGATTATAACAACCAGCAATTCTATGACTACAACTACGATTTCGATAACTACAACAGCTACTACAACTACCATTACGCCTAATACTACTGCTGCGACTTTGACTACTGCTACGACTAAGACTTTGACTACTACTATCATTACGTTTATGAATAGTTCTACGACCACGACTACTACTACTATGACTTCGACGACCATTACGCCAATGACTTCTATTACTACCAATACGAAGAACAAGATTACTACTACCAGTTCTCCTACAACTGTGACTACAACAACCACGACTGCATCTTTAATTACGCTACTACCACTACAACTACGAAAGCGACTAAGACTTCGACCAAGACTCAAAATCTGACTTTAACTACTAATTTGGCTACTACGACTATATTAAGCTCATGACTACTACTACGACCACGACTAGGACTACGGCTACTATTAAACCGATGATTACTGATGCAACTAAGACTACGACTACCATTACGCCTATGACTACTGCTATGACTACAACTACTGCAACCATTAGACCTATGACTATTGCTACCACTATGATTACGACTACTACTCTCATAGAGTCTATGACTACTGCCGCGGCCGTGACTACGACTATGACTCCAACAAAGACGCCTAAACCCTAAACCCTAAACCCTAAATCCTAAACCCTAAATTCTAAACCCAGGATTAATTAACATCCATTGGCACAGTCAAAGGATATATGCCACTTTATATTCTTAAGGTT
>JABUQX010080298.1:15000-17500 GCA_015478945.1 Trachelipus rathkii
AACTCTTCCATAGTTAAATCAAAATAATGAAACATTATGTGAATTACATCAAACTTAAACTGACCACAAATATGTTCGCTCAACGATGTAGAATCTTTTTGTTCATAAATGTTGCGGTTCTTGGTACGAATTGGGCATGAACGCTCAATTAACAGGAGGTATCAACATCAAATAACCTGCCGACCAGATATATCAAACAACATATAGAACTTTATTAATTTGTTGTACTCCAAACTTTCCATTTAAATTTGAAAGAAACATATATCTACAAACTGATGGAGTGCCGATGGGCTCACCACTTGGACCTACATTTGCAGACTTCTATATGTCCAATCTGGAAAAACAAAATCCTTCGTGAAACAAACAACTTTAAAACCGTATTTTACATAAGGTATGTCGACGACACCCTCACTATTTTTAATAACATAGATCATATACATCAGTTCATCAATAGAATTCAAGAGTTGTCATGCTTAAAATTCACATACGAAACTTAGGTTAATAATGCTATCTGTTTTTAGACATCAAAATCAATGTTAATTCTGACGACTCATTATCTACAGATACATATTAAACCCGCAGTAATGTCTGTATATGAACTAGCGATCTATTACCCGACATTTACAAATAATCTTTTTGTAAAAATTTTGAGTTTACAAGAGCATACAACCTATGTTTCAGCTTGGAAAATACAGTTTGATGAAGAAATTTGCCGCATTAAGTAAAAATTAATTAGCTGTGATCATCCACAATATTTAGTTGAAAATTTATTAATAAAACCCTCACAAAATTATATAATAAAGAAAGTAAAAATAATCAGAAAAATTCGATAAATTTCTTCTTCGAAACCTCCAATGCTATTTGTCAATAGGAAGAAGTACTTGCTTTTAATATTTGAATTCTCTCAAAACTAAAGGCATAAAAAATTAAGGTGAAGACTATATCACTGCAAGTCCAACAACTGTCATCTTCATTTTAACACAAAGAGAGATGCTTTGCCCGACAACCATCACGTTATGTACCAATTTAACTGCCATGAAGAGGTTAGGCTGTACGTCGACATATATTGGTTTCAGAACAAAAACATCGCCACAGTCCCAGCAAAATCTTTGAACATTTCAATGCGGCACATGGTCAATCAACTATTAGTAATATTTCTACACTTCACAATATTATACGGATCGTGGGAAGTCCAGATTAAAATTGCGGAGGCCTTCAACATCAAAACACGCAGACCATTAACATTAAATTTTATGTATTTATCAGTCAGACTCAATATCATTTGATTTTACTTGTATATATGAATTTAATGACTCATTTAAACACAGGAAATAATCACTCTGAAGATATTCACCAAGTATGGGGACACAAACTTGCGTCAGGAAATCTATGTAAATATATCATCTTCTTCTTCTTCTCCTCCTGTATATTATTTTCAAAGATTTTTAAGGAAATTAAATTATTATTTACAAAAATAAATATTTAAGAACATTGGAAATAAAATCAAAAACTTTTTATAATAAAAAAATAATAACTAATAATAATAATAATAATAATGTAATAATAATAATAATAATAATAATAATAATAATAATAATAATAATAATAATAATAATAATAATAGTATTAATAATAATAATAATAATAATAATAATAATAATAATAATAACTAATATATAATAATAAATAATAATAATAATAATAATAATAATAATAACAATAATAATAAAGTAATAATAATAATAATAGTACTCTAAATTTTCGACTCCGACTCCGACTGCGACTCCGACTCCGACACACCGGGGTCTTCGACTCGACTCCGACTCCGACTCCACTTGCACGGGAGTTTCCGACTCCGACTCCGACTCCGACTCACGGGAAAATTGCACGACTCAGCTCAGAGCTCACGACTCCGCTCGACTCGCAGCCCTGATTTTTGATTACAAATTATTGGAGCTAATTCTAGGTGACTTTTTGTCGATAATGGATGGATATTTCGGCGCAGTCAGGGATGATGGAGATTTTCATTGCATGGTTCAAGGGGCTGGGAACCCTCTTTTATCATATTTTTTTCTCTTCCCGTATACGGTTGTATTGGTATGAAGAATACTTTCTGCAGCCGACACCACCCTGCAGTCATGCGGGATATGGTGCTAAGAATAAAATTGTTATTGTTATTGTATTATTATTATTATTATTATTATTATTATTATTATTATTATTATTATTATTATTATTATTATTATTATTATTATTATTATTATTATTATTATTATTGCCTTCGTGATCAAAATTATCTAATTTCTCTAAATTATAAAATAATTGTTACATAAAATATAATTTTGCGAAGTCAATCATATATAAAATTGTGTATTCGCTTCGAAGCTCAAAGGATACAAATGTGTTGGTTATCAATACCCCTAGAAATAAACCCCTTCACCCTCCCCCAAACATTTCAACCAAAATATTTTCTTGGGTAAATGCCAAATATAAATACATG
>JABUQX010080298.1:22500-27500 GCA_015478945.1 Trachelipus rathkii
TTTTCCCTTTCTTTTCTATACCTTTCTCCACAAGCATCTTCATTGTGAATACTTGATCCACACACCCCCTTCCCACCCTAAATCCTCCTTGTTCTTCCCCCATTCTCTCTTCCGTTAAGTCTCTCACCCTCTCAATTAGTATTCTCCCATACACTTTCCCTACTACACTCAAAAGACAAATGCCTCTATAATTACCACACTCCAACCTATCCCCTTTCCCTTTATAAAGGGGAACCAAACAACCATCCTCCCAATCCTGTGGAACTACTCCCTTCCTCCAACATAAATTATATAACCTATATAGCCATTCCTCCACCCCTCTGCCTCCCATCTGTAACATTTCCATACTCACACCATCTAGACCTGTGGACTTTCCTTTTTTCCTTTAGTTAGCGCCCATAATAATTTCTTCCATTTGTATTTCCATATCCTCTCCCCCCCATCCCCACCTCTTGTAAATCCTCCTCATCTCTCCCACCCATTTCATTCAATAATCCTCTAAATATATATATATATATATATATATATATATATATATATATATATATATATATATATATATATATATATATATATATATATATATTATCTATAAATGTTCGATTTTTATGTATTCACATTTATATATGTAAAACCTTATATATATAAATATATATATATATATATATAACTTATATATATATATATATATATATATATATATATATATAATATCTTTATATATAACAATATAACAACATATATTTATATATATATATA
Source organism: Trachelipus rathkii (assembly GCA_015478945.1). Taxonomy (NCBI): domain Eukaryota; kingdom Metazoa; phylum Arthropoda; class Malacostraca; order Isopoda; family Trachelipodidae; genus Trachelipus; species Trachelipus rathkii. Next base: position 23,260 of record JABUQX010080298.1, read on the forward strand.
GCATAATATATATATATATATATATATATATATATATATATATATATATATATATATATATATATACATGCGTGTTTATGTGCGTGTGTGCTTGTATGTAGGTGTGTGTGTGTGTGTGTGTGTGTGTGTGTGTGTTTGTAGGTATGTTTGTGTGGATATAGATTAGATGCACTTGTTTTTTTTTTTTAATTTCAAAACAATTTCAAACCTTAACCTCAAGATCACTTTGCCCACATTCCAGTACTCTCCTGTAATTTAATAATAATAATAATAATAATAATAACTAATAATAATAATAATAATAATAATAATAATAATAATAATAATAATAATAATATAATAATAATAATAATAATAATAATAATAATAATAATAATAATAATAATAATAATAATAATAATAATAATAATAATAATAATAATAATAATAATAATAATAATAATAATAATAATATAATAATAATAATAATACAATAATAATAATAATAATAATAATAATAATAATAATAATAATAATAATAATAATAATAATAATAATCAATAATAATAATAATAATAATAATAATATTAATTTTAATAAGAATAATAAAATAAGAATATGAATAACTTCAATAATAATAATAATAATAATAATAATAATAATAATAATAATAATAATAATAATAATAATAATAATAATAATAATAATAATAATAATAATAATAATAATAATAATAATACGCTCTTGGAACAACCTCCTTCCACTTTGGGTGTATACATACAAATATTTTAGGCTATTCCCAGTGAGTTATACCTATTAACATTGTATCCTGACAAATATATTTATACAGTATTCCAGATCTGGTTAAGCGCTGACATAGTTTTTGACAGTTTTGAAGCGTAAGCGTAGTCAACGTTTACTTGCTGACAGCCTGAGACTAGCTTCACAACTTCTACAACTACTATTACTACTATACAACTACCGCTAGCTCCTATAATACTGCTACGTAATCAAAATTACCATAATAGTTCAGTTACCACATAAGTCATATTAGATACCAAATAGAGCTGAATAATTTGCTACTAATTCTCATGTTGTGCTTCAAAATAATATTCATTCATTCTTAATTCCTTAAGAATTTTCTCGAAAATGTAAGCATATCCGTAAATGTCTGACTAAAAAATTTAAGTTTCATAACTTAATAAACCAATATGACTTAACAATCGGTGATGGTAAATAAAATGTGCTAACCGCCATTGCTTAATATTTACTAAATAAGGAATTATGGAAGCTGTTAACCTTTTGATTGAAAGATGATATAAGGAAACTGATATATTTGAACTTGCATCCTATGGCTTAACCTTGAAGATGAGATCTATTTAAAAAAATGTTGTAGTACATGCACAAGAAAATTGAGATAATAAAAAAAAGCATGAAGATAAGGATATATGCAACAATAAAAATTGATAATGTACTGCTTATCTTGGACTGTGAATGTATGTATGTATGCATTTATGTATGTATGTATGTATTTATGTAAATATGTATGTATGTATGTATGTATGTATGTATGTATGTATGTATGTATGTATGTATGTATGTATGTATGTATGTATGTATGTATGTATGTATGTATGTATGTATGTATGTATGTATGTATGTATGTATGTATGTATGTATGTATGTTCTACTTATATATTATGCTGCCTTATTATAAAAGAATGTTTGTAAAATAATTGTTTTATATGTTGTTGTTTTTTTTATTGTTTGTGTTTTCTTCATTTCATTTTATTTTTATTTTTTATTTAATATGCAATGGTACGAGAAATAAGTTTATAGGATCAATTAGTGGCTCATTGCTAACATTTTCTATGCCTGGATTTAGTGGTTCATGTTGTGGCCATTATTACTGCAGATATATGGACGATCTCGTGCACGCCTGTCGGCTGTCCCATACACAAATGAAACAGCAGTATTTTGTACACCCCCAGCTGCATTCTTCTTAGAAAAAGTGCAACCACCTTTAAGTCTCCACATATACACCACACATAGTTATTATGAAGGATCCGGTCTATGAGAATTTGCGTGTTCTCTTATTTCTTCACAAGAACCGCTTAAGCTATGGGCACATATTGGTATTTATTACCACCTTGAAGCAAAACCGAGTTTAAACTAAGTTTGGAAGAATCAATGAATAACCGCCAATTGTTTGGATCATTCTTCTGCCCTAATGCGTCAAATAAATTGTTAACATCTGAGCAGAATACCAAATTACCTTCTTAAATAAAATAGTCTATGAGAATGACTTGGCGTTTTCGAAAGTAAGTAATGTTTACTTCGCTTTCGAGAAAATTCCGACCTTTTAATCTTGATGCTAAATTCTGACTGTAATTTAATAGGTTTAAATCTCAGACTAGATCATTAAGTTCTATTTGTGAAATCAGATGTGACTTTGTTGAAGAAACCGATCCTTCAGATAGTAGATCATTGCTGATTTTGTCTGAGGACTGTATATCATCAGCTGGAGCATTATAAAAACATTCAGAATATTTTACATCCAAAATCTAAGACAGTGTGTTGTTTTTGGGTTGAAAGTTGGACGGACCGTACAGTTGATGGTAAATTTGGATACTTTATAGTGTGCTTGGACTTTGTTCCACTGCTAACTATGCTAGTAAGGCAAAAATAACAATCAGCGAGATGATCTTTTAGTTCTCTCTTCAAACCTTTGGAATTGAGAAGAGCATTTTGCGTTTTTCTCATTTCAACCAGCCTGTTTGTTAACAATATTGCACACGTCTTACATCATATGTGAGGGGCTCATGATTAACCCTGGTCTCCAACTTTAACTCGGAAATAAAGTTCGTAAGTTTTTTGCAGTAGCGGGGTGATATTACGTTTTTGCGATTAAGAAGTCACTTCCCGGCGCACATAACAAAAATTGTTAGCATTATTTATACCCTTCCTAAGCATTATGCTTTAAATTAATTCGAGACAAGCCAAAGTAAAACAATACACATTTTAAGTAATACACAATGTTACTATAACAACGATAAGGTACGAATTTAATCGCTTCAAATGATTGTTGGCTACTAATGAGTAATGAACAGAGTTTGTACTAGGATTCTACTTTTTAGATCAAATAGACAGGAATAAACTTGGCTTAATATGTTTTCTTTGCAACTATATATATATATATATATATATATATAACATATATATATAATATATATATATATATATATATATATATATATATATATATATATAGTTATATATATATACTATATATATATATATATAAATATATCCCATTAGAATTGAAGCAAATGATAAAGAAAATGAGGGATAGGAAGGATAAACGGAGGAGAATATAAACAAAAGAGATATATATATATATATATATATTTAATAACCATAACTATGCACTGTATATATATATAGCAATATATATAGCAACATATATATATATTTATATATATATATGCATATAGCATAATATATATATATATATATATGCTCTGCTAATATATATATATATATATATATAACCATATATATATATATATCTATAACAACATATATATATATATATATATATATTCAAAACTCTGTCACCTGAATTGATGCAATATGGAAATGTTTGTTATTACAGAAAACAAATATGTTTTTAAATATATATATATATATATATATATATATATATATATATATATATATATATATATATATATATATATATATATATATATATATATATATATATATAATTATATAACTGCTAATTATAATATATAAATATCTACATGTATATCTATATATATATATATGTAACCTCTACTACTATGCTGCTGTATAATATAACTTTTATGCTGCCATATATATATATATATGCTTTATAACATACAACAACTAACATACCATATATATCTTCACCGCATATATACTCACATCTTCTTCCTCTTATATAACATATATATGTTATGTAAAAAAAAATATATATATATATATATATATAATATATATATATATTCAAACTCTGTCACCTGAATTGATGCAATATGAAAATGTTTGTTATTGCAGAAAACAAATATGTTGCAAAAAAAAAAAAAAAAAAAAAAAAAAAAAAAAAAAACTATATGAATGATAGACAAATTTTGTTTTCAAATTCTTTTTCAACTTATCAAAATTTATATGAATCAAAATTGCCACGTCACAAATTTTGTGTTTTGCCACTAGTGCTATATCCAATATGGAAGTTA
>JABUQX010080299.1:5000-12500 GCA_015478945.1 Trachelipus rathkii
TCCTTCAACCCCTCACAACCAACATATACACCCTTCCGGATTCTTTCACATTCGCTAAATATTTTCAATCTCTACGTTACCCTAATTGCTTCATTACAAGTTTTGACATTACTAACCTTTTTACCAATATCTCCGTCTCAGAAACATCCAATATCATCTCTAATTCCTTAAACCCTAATACTGCAACCTCCCTCAACCATACCCCCAAAATTTAAAAAAAAAAAAAAATTCTCAATTTTACAACTAACAATACACTTTTCACCTTTCATGATCAATATTACAAATAGATGGATGGCAATGGCCTATGGGCTCCTGGATTCGTGGGCCCCACCTTCTGCCAATTTTTTTTATGGCTCAAAGTTGCCCTACCGAATTAAAGCCCCCTCACTATAGGAGATATATTGATGATTGCTTTCTCATTTTCCATAATAAAGCCCAATCAGATCTCTTTTTCACTTATATTAATTCTAAACACCCCAACATTCAATTTACTCGCCAAGACCAATCCAACAACACCCTCCCTTTTCTTGACGTCCTTGTCCACCATACCCCGGAAGGCTTCACCACTTCTGTCTATCATAAACCTTCTTCTTCCCTCCTTGGCTTAAACTTCCTCAGCTCATCTCCTTACAGCTTTCTCTCTAATACCATCACTCTGCATCAACATCGTGCATACCAGATCTGCTCTCTTAATGGTAAATGTTTCACCTTGAAATAACCTATCTTAAATTCATTTTTGCCTTCAATTTTCTCCCTCCACCAATCTTGTTCAATCCTTTATTTATAACTTTCAAAAGAACATTTTTAAGCCGACAACCCCATCTACAACTGCTTCTAAACTCATTAGTTACTTTAAACTCCCTTTTCTGGGTTCCTCCCACCCCTCCTATAATAAGGACTTACGCCAACCACTTAAAACATTCTACCTGCAAGGCCACAACTAGACCCCCACCTCGCTGCCAAGTGCCAACAACCCTCTCTCCATAGGCTCCTTCTTTTCTTACGAAGACACACTCCCGGATTTACTTAGATCCCCAGTAGTTTATAACTTTAAATGCGCAGGCTGCAATGCCTGCTACATAGGCCAGACTGACCTCCAGCTCAAACTGAGGATCTGTAAACACCTGGGAACCTCTTTCCGAACAAATCTTCCTTCACTCAACCCTGAACACTCCTCTATTCGCAACCACTCCCACAGTTCCAACCACCCCCTCCGCTTCTCGGACTTCCAGATCCTCTGCTCAACTTCTGATGACACAGACCGGAAAATACTCGAGTCTCTTTTCATTAAGCAATTAAACCCATCTTTAAATTCTTCTCATCCATCTACTCCTTACTCATTTTCAGGATTCTCTCTCTCTTCTCTCTTCGTCTCTCTCTCTCTCTCGTCTCCTTGGCGTCTGTTTTTCCCCCTTCCACGCTCTCTTTTCCCTTCTCCTCCCTTGCAATAGTAAATCTTCTTCCCCCTCCCCAAAATAGCTCTCTTTTCTCTCCGATTTAAACAGTGGGGCATATAGTATATTATGCCTCTATTTTCCGGACCGCAACTAATATTTTACTTTCTTCCGTTTTCTAAACTCCTCTCTCCCATTAGTATAATTTTAACCTCTCATATATTAGGTATGTTTGTCCTGTTTAGTGCTGTGCGTTTTTATTTTTTGTTTTTTTCATTTAAAATTTTGTGCCCGTAATTGCTATGATAAATTTCACCTGTGCTTTATTTTAACTTTTAATTCTGTTAAGTCTTTAACTTATAAATATAATTTTAATTTGTAATTTTTAATTTTTTTTTATTTTTTATTTTAATTTTCGAATTCTTAATTTTTAATTATGTATATTGTGTTTTAATTGTAGTTACCTGAAGATGAGTCAAGATAGACTCGAAACGTTGTATTAAAGAATTTTATACCTCATGTCTTTCGTGCCATGTTTGGTCGTCCTTTTCATTATATATATATATATATATATATATATATATATATATATATATATATATATATATATATATATATATATATATATATATATAAATAGTATATAATAGGATTTATATGTGCTCATCCGAATCTTCATCGTGAAAGAAGGAAAAACACATATATTATATATATATATATATATAATATATATATATATATTCTATATATATAATTATATATATTTTATATATATATATATATATATATATATATATATATATATATATATATATATATATATATATTTATATAATTATATATGATATATATATAAGTGATACTTTTTGAGTAAAGCTCCCAACTAAATTTTGGAGTTAGTTTAATTTAAAGAACTTTAGATTGAATCTTCCGACCATCTTCCGTCTCGATCAATACTTCCACAATTAGTTTTTAGCAACGGATCATTCCAGTCCGTGTTTTTTTAAGACCAAAAACTAAGGGTTGGAAGAAAAGACAATGGTTATTTGAAAAGAACTTTGTTTTTAAACAAAACATTATTTTTTTTGTTTTTATTGTTTTTTTATGGTTTTAATATACTTTTATTTTATCCTATATTACTATTAATTAATTATTAAATAAAAAATCGATAACTAAGTACAGCTATAGTTATAGCATGTAATAATGATTATTTTGTTCTTTTAAATTGGTACTGTTTTACTTATAGAAATTCATGTTTCTCAAACTAATACGAGCAGTTTAGATAATTTTTATGATAAATATTTTTTTATTTTTTGCAAATGTCTCCACCACTCACGAGCATAGCCCTATTCAAAGATGGGTATTATTATTAATATCATCATTATCACTACAATCTCAATCATCATCACTATTACTACCATTAATAATATTGGCCTAACTGTTAATATCTTCATCGTTTTCACTCTCACTGGTTAGACTCTTCTGAATAAAATTGAAGCTTCCTTCAATTCCTAGCCCCGTATCTGTATTTCCTCAAAAAGTATCTCTTCTTCATAAAAAAAAATATCGTGTTGATCAATGACTCCCTCATCAATGCGAAAATTGGTTTTAACCACATGACTCAAATTCTTTCCCAAGATTTCTCTGGTTTTATTTCACTGTGGTGCGGTCTTCGTCATTAACACAGATTTGATTTTATTCGTTTTATTTTGCAACACTCAGGATTCTCAATATCCATTATTCCTACAGAGTTTCAAAGTAATTTTACTAATAGGTTTGTCCGTTATTCTCTAGCAACCATATGTTGAGCAGACCGCTTGTTGTGCCATGAAAAAGAAGCAGAATCGGAGAGGCGTCATGACTACACATTTTTTAATAAGTGTATATTATATATAAATATGTTTTTTGATAAGGACACCTTAGATCATTTTCTATAATGAATAGTTAAACTTTGCTAATAACTGTATATTATAAATAAGTATGTTTTATAGAAGGGCAGTTTAGATTATATATATATATATATATATATATATATATATATATATAATATATATATATATATATAATAATATATATATATATATATATATATATATATATAAATATATATATATATGAAATATAAATAATATATGTATAAATATATATATGTAATAATATACATATATAATATATAACATAATAATATATATATAATATAATAATATTCATAATAATAAATATATATATATATATATAATAATATAACATATATCTTTCTATATATATGGAATATATGCTGCTAACATATGGCAGCCTTAATATATGCTGCTCTGCTGCTGCTGCTGCTCCTGTTGAATCCCTACAAGATATGGATGTTAATACAGCCAGCAACAACAATATTCAATAATAATATGGCATATGTTTATATGTAATATGTAATAATAATAATAAATATATATATATATATGTAATAATAACATAATAATAATAATGTATATAATAATAATATATGTATAATATATATAATAATATAATATATATATGTTATATATATATATATAATAATAATAATATATGCTCTTTATATATATATATAATAATAATAATAATAATAATAATAATAATATGTAATAATAATAATAATAATATAATAATAATAATAATAATAATAATATACAAACAATTTTACTGATATATTAACTAATAATATGTATATATGTATAATAATAATAATAACCTTAATAATATGTATGTAATATACGCTATATGGTATGTAATATAACAGCAACAACCAATATTAGCCAACAACAATATCTTCTTCTAATATCTTAATAATATCCCAGCCAACATATGTAATGTAATATAATAATATAACAATATGTATTAATATGGAAATGTAATATATAATATGTATATACCTATGTAACATACTTTATATAATAATATATATATGCTTAATATAATAATAATAATATATATGTATATATTAATAATATCTCATATATATATATAATTTATGTATAAACATATACCATGTATATATCTAGCCTTAATAAAGGGGAGCCCTATGGGAGGTAACTATGCTGCTGTATATATATATATATATATATATATATATATATATATATATATATATATATAAATATATATATATATATATATATATATATATCTTAATAAGGTTTTACTAATAAGTGTACATTATAAATATGTATGTCATATAAAAAGGGCACTTTAGATAATTTTTTGAATAAACAGTTACACGTTCTCTAATAAGTGTATATATTAAATAAATATGTTTTATATTAAAGACACCTTAGATAACTTTTTTGAATGAATAGTTACACTTTTTACTGTTAAGTGTATATTATATAAATTTTTTTAAATGAATAACTATAAGTTTTCTAATTAGTAGACATTTGATCATATTTGGAGTGTTTATTTATGTTTTTTAATAGGTAAAAATTAGATAAATTCTTTGAATGAACTTATGTTTACTAATGTGTGTATTAGATCAATTCTTTGAATGAATAGATAATTAAATTTTCTAATAAGCCTACATTAGATTAATTCTGTTAATTTTTTTATTCAGTGAGCATTAGATCAATTCTTTGAAAGAATTTATGTTTTTGAATGAATAATTACCTTAATTTTCTAATAAGTGTACATTAGATCAGAACTTTGAACAATTAAAAGTTTTCTAATTAGTGCAGATTAGATAAATTCTTTGCGTAAATAGTTAATAAGTTTTCGAAAAGTTTAAATATGTGCACATTATTTCAATTCTATGAGTAAATTTGCAAATTTTTGTAATAAATGAATTTTAGATCAATTCTTTGAATGAATAGTTATAGGTTTTCTAATAGGTTAATTAGGTTTATTATTTGAATAAATAGCTCAAGATTTCCAATAACGAAGCTAGTCCCAAATGGTCGACATTGAAAATGATCGAAAGGTAAAATGGTCGACATTTGTAAAAAAAAAAATCTGGTTATTTAGAGTTTCTTTAACGAATCCAACAAAACTTAACCTAACCTAACCTAACCTAACCTAACCTAACCTAACCTAACCTAACCTAACCTAACCTAACCTAACCTAACCTAACCTAACCTAACCTAACATTACTCAACTTAACTTAGTAACTTGGCAGCAGCAACTTAGCAGCAGCAACTTAGCAACTTAACTTACACAGCCTAACCTAACCTAACCTAACCTAACCAAACAACCTAACCTAACAACCTAACCTAACTTAACCTAACCTAACTCCTGCAGCGGGCTGTACGGGAATTTATTTCGATGCCGTGTCGACCATTGATCTGTAGACCATTTTCTCTGTCGACCATTTGGCCTAGTTCCCACAATAACTTAACAACAGATCAAGTTTTGACTAAATATTTATAATATTTCCAATAAGTGCGTATTAAATATATAATGTTCACTTTAAGAAGAATTTCAAACATATTCAAACATGATTAGAAGATTGTAGCTTTAATTGATAATTAAATAGACAAATAAATATATAATTAAATTTATCTACTAAGATGCAAACAGGGATTTATAATTAAACATAAATAAATAGGAGGGGAGGGAGGAGGAGGAGGAGGAGGAGGAGGAGGAGGATATAAGATTATGTGTTTGAGGTTTAATCAGTCACCTTGGATAAGTACCGAACATGATACTCAGAGCATATATATACACATATATATCATATATATATATATATATATATATATATATATATATATATATATATATATATATATATATATATATATATATATATATATATATATATATATATATTTATATATTATATGATCCGACTGTCATCGAAGATGGATGCATTAAAAATAGAAAGGAAGAAAATAGAGAGAAGAAACTAAAGAACACCAGAGGGAAGCCTGAAGATTGCTGAGAAATGAAGAGCTTCAGCTAAAGTTGGAACAGTCTCAGAAAATGTGAATGTTTTTGACAGTGGTCCTGGCCAGATTATTATGGAATAAAAAAATTTAACAAATTAATAAATTTGCTTTTAATTAAAAATTTAATGAAAGAAACATCATTTTACTTTTCGATAAAATTTAATGGTGGAGCAACAAAATTTTCGCTAAGATTCTTTTCACATAGTTAAAAAAAAGAAAAAAATGAATTATCTGAAATAAATGGAGGATCGTCAAAATTTTTAGCCCATTTCTTTTGAATTATTTTAAAGTTTGCTTGTAAAATAATATAAAAATGCATAATGTAATTCTGGCCAGTGAAGTTTGGATAAAGCGACGTATATAAGATCATATGAAGGATGGATATTCGGCGCAGTCGGCTCGTATGAAGAATTTCTTCGCATAGTTCAAGAAGGAATAGATCAAACACCAAATAGCGTCCGGTAGCTCAGCGGGAGAGCACTCGCCCAACTACGCGAGAGACCCAGGTTCGTCACTGGTCGGGCGTGTGAGTGTGAGCTGTTCTTTCTTGACAATCACTGCTCCAGACTTAAGGGCGCCCCTCACAGATTGGGGCTCCCGCAGGTGTGGGAGGTTGTGTTAAATATAAAAAAAAAAAAAAAAAAAAAATATATATATATATATATATATATATATATATATATATATATATATATATATATATATATATATATATATATATAAATATATAAAATATTCTTAATATATATATATATATATATATATATAAAGATTGATTAAGGAAATAAATAAATAGATAAAGGGACGGAAAAAGAAAGATTAAAAAAGAAAGAGGAAGCGAAAATTAAAGAAACGAAAATGGGAATGAACGAATCTAAAAGAAAATTAATTGCCTACCCAAAAATTGAGAAAAATTTAATTATTTTCTTAAAACAGGTTTTTTTCCCCCCTTTTCTCAATCTCTTTTCTCTTCTTCTTTACCTCTATTTTTTTCCCCTCATTTTCGTTTAATAGAATTTCTTCATGTGTGTGTGTGTGTGTTTTTTCGTTTTTTTTTTTCTATGGTAAAATTTTTAGTGAGATAATTACTAAGACCAATGTGGATTTTTATTACTCAACTGGTAAAAGATTTGTTAAGTTGTTTTTAAATAGGAAAGCTTTAATGCATATATTTAAATGCAAGGCAGATTACGATATATATA